>JABFPB010000053.1:0-65026 GCA_022817645.1 Ceratoteleas bidentatus
CTCGATTAATCCGACTCCAATTCCAATGTTACCGGATTTAAAAGGGTTGTCAACTAAATTTAGTGCCTCGACATTTAACGTCTTCACATTTTACGTTTTCTTATTTTCAGTATTGACCATTTTAATTGAAAAATTATTGCCAGTAAGATTAATCGGTTAGATAACATTTTATAGACAGAAATCATTTTGCAAAAATTGCCATCGGATCTATTTCTTCACTTTTTTGGTTTCTAGCGTATTTAGTTAAATTCGTACTTGCGGTTCGGTTTTAATGTGGTGAAATAAGTTTACTGTCGGCGACAATAAGTTTCCGAGCTGTCTGAAATTTGTTTTCCTTGTTCGAAGTTTCCGATCTACCTGCGTGAAATTCTAAATATAAAGTAGACATCAAACTTTTTTGATATTTTAAAATCCTTTTATTAATCACAGATAAAACTGACATTAATTTTTATTTTATAGCAATCTGGTGAAAAAAAGAGTCAGTCCGAGATGAAAATGTACCTTTATCAATTCAATTTACGAAAAATTTCCGGAAAATCCACCTATTCATGATTTCGCAAAACTGGTGATGAATTTTCTAAATATGCACATGATCCATTGCAGCAAATATATTACAAAAATGAAAATAAACAAACCATTTAATTTGCCTTAAATAATAATTCCTCTAGCACATATGTGCAAATATCCCGCAAGAACTGTCTTTTTTCGTACTGGTTTCTGAGAAAGCGGAAGTTACGCTACTGTAAAGAAACAAACACGCAATCTCATCAATAGATCCCACGTCATACCGATATGTTCCCAAAGTTAGATTTGCAATTAAAAATGATAGAAGCTGAGAATCAATTCAAATTAAAAAGTTCTAATTGCAAAGACACAAGACTAGTGTGGATACAAGTATTATATAAATGTTTATTAAATTTGTATATAACATGTGTCCAATTGGATTAAAGAGCTACCAATAAAAATCAATTGTAAATTGATTTTTTCAAAATCAATTTACAATTGACAATTGAAATTTACAATTATAATTTACAATTGAAAAAATCAATTGTAAATTGATTTTTTCAATTATAAATCAATTGTTACTGAAAATGCCCACCATTTTCATTGAGAATTTAATACAATTACTTGCAGTTATTTTTTGGTATATGTACTGATTTCTGATTGGTCGCTATTAATTTCAATTTGATACAATTTATACCCTTTTTCAAATTGGTCTTGTGTCCACATTAAAGTTATAACTTTTTAATGTGAATTGACTCTCGACTACTGGGATATTTAGGTCTCTACACTCAGTAACCATAATCACGTGCAAAACACCTATCCTAACATTGTGACGATAAATTGTTTACGAGCGCAGTTCGGTACCACAAACAGTTAAATCATCGTCTTATATTTATTAAAACGCATTGCAAACAAACTCCCGGTGAATGGAGCGTATTTATAAAACGAGAGGCGCGCTCTAATAGCTCCACTCTGGCGGCTGTTGGAACCCGTCCTACCGACGGCTGTGAGCTAATTAATTGTTTCGCCTCAAAACCGCGCTTTTCCAACCTTCTTAATAAATTAACAATACAATTTAAAGCGGACAACGGTCACGCCAGATTTGACGTGCAAATTTAAGACCGGTTTATACGGCGACTCGTCATATATTCTGATATGGTTATCGATGCCAAGTTTGGTCGGTGTCCAGTCGTAAATAAGTTTAACACAATGTTAAATTTTAAAGTGCGGTTGACCGCAATATGTTTTTAAGTGATTAAAAAAAACAATTTTTCATGATCTGTGATAGTTTATATTAAGCTTTTTGAAGTGTTTCAAAAGTGCTAGGATTGAAAACATTCCTAGATACACCCTAACAATTTTATTGGATTTTAAATAATGGTTAAGAAATGATTAATTGACATTAATGATTAATTGAGAAACTATTAATTGACAAATATTATTATAATTTTTATTTAAATTCTATATTTTGTTTAATATTTAAATATTGCGAATAATATAATTTAAATATTTTGGTTATATTTCAATTACATTATTCAATGATAAGGTAGTTTTCCATTTTTCATTCAGATGAACAAGGTGTTGAAGAAATTATCATGCATTATCAGCAAATTACAAATTTTATACGAAAATTTGATTTTGTGTAAGCATTGGAATTCATAAATTCAAACTACGTGTAGTTTATATTTCAGTAATTGAAATGTTTCTGTCCGACATGCTCTAAAACGTCATGCACCTGTGCAGATTATGACAATAAATGTCCTAGATTTGTTCACACAATTCTGAATTTCGTCTCTATTCAGTCTGCAAATTGTTGAAACGTCACAGCTTTTTTTAGAAGCGTTTTTTAGAATCGCTTGAAAAATGGACAGGAATTTTTTACATCTCTGATATAAAATAAGAAAAGTCATTCAGATTTCAAGGATTTTTAAATAGATGCAGAAAACTTATAATACATATATTCTCCTACGGAAATGGAGAAACAAATTGTAAACTATTACCATTTGCTTATTCAGTTTACATATCGCAGTTGATCCATCTAAAAAAACATGTTTTGATCTATTTCCATTACATGTCAGTTACCAAAATAATGTAATGCAACTACCCTTTTTAATCTCTTAAAAGGGTAATCTCTTAATAATTTAAGTTGTAAATTATAACAAACGATTTACTCAGAATAATTATAAGCGTTAACAAATTTATTATACATTAAATTTGCTAACGATCATACGGAATGCATATTATATGGAACACATTCCATAAGAAAACATCAATTATTATGTTGATCCATTCCACGCTTTAGTACAAACTACACATTATACTGATTTAGCTGTTGTCGCTGCTGAGTGCAGGAAAACCTTCTGTGCAGAATCCGTCTTGTCGGTTTTTTGACCTTCACAGCATTGATCGCCTCGCGGCACTAAGCTTCATTTATTTTCAATTTCAGTCAACAGCACTTTCGCCTTATTTTCACTTTTGCGGTTCATTGAAGCCAATTGGAATTGGACAGTTTTTATAACGGAATTTCATCTAATACAATTATAAAAGACGTATTTCGTTAATTAATATCAAAACGTTTAACTTTGTCTACATTAGGTACGTTTTCTTTAAATTATATCTTTGCAACAATATTCATCTAGATCAAAAGCAATGTGAGAATACAATTTTGAAATCAGTAATATTTGAACGAAAGTGCTTCTCTTTCACTACACTAAATCATGGATAACCAACAGTTGAAATAAAAAATGACTAACTATTCCAACTAATTAGGTATAATTAATGGTCATCCGAGTTTTGGCGGTACGAACGAGTTAATCAACTGCCCAAGAAACCCGAAAACGAACGTGTAAGAGAATTTACATAACGATGAATGAGATCGGAGATCTGAAAATTTGTCGCCGCGCGTTTGACAACGACAATAGCCATTGAGATAAGTATGAAAGACATCATTGTCTCAAATTGCACAGTTAAAGATGACAGAATTACGGCGCGCCATTCATTCAACGAAAACCGCTGTAAGGTAAAATGCCAAAGCGATGAAGTTATTGAAACAGAAACGCGTTTCTAGCTAACGAGTCGTATCTTAACGCGGACTCTTGGCACGCTCGGCTGTCAAATTTTTGGCACGGAAAAAATGCGATAGCCTTCCAAATAGCATGGTGTCGGCGATTTGAAACCGTGCCGAAACACCTTTTCGCCGCGACCGAACGCCCGCTTGTTTGCAGCACCGTCGAAACCAATAAATTAGCCAACAACTTGTGACAAATCAAATTTAATCCGCGACTGATGTATTCCGCGAGACAAATCACGTGAAGTGTTTCGATGATTCATTTTGTTATGACTTCTCTCATTTTCTATAGCGATTTATGTAAGAGAACGTTCAAATTCAAATTCATCTCTAAAGATTGAATACCAAATTTGGATGCCAAAAATATTCTGAAATATTTGAGATATTCGCAGTAGGGTCAACTGAGGTAAAAATAATCGATGGAAAATTATGGGATGAAAATGATCAGTTGATAAATAACGTATATTAACACCTGTTTGTCAAAACGGTAATTTGTCCAAAAATATATTGAAATATGTATAAACGTTTATTTCGATGATCTCATGCATAACATGGTAGCTTGAAACTGGTAACATTGTGTTGTAGTTTTCATTCCAACTATTATTACGAAATACAATTTCCGTGAAGGTAATTTAGGAAAATAGAGGTATATTGAATACAATTGTGTAAAATTAGAACACTTCAGGTCGATTCTGTCGCAATTTTGATTTACAATTTAATACACTTACTTTCAGTTCATATTCTGAAAAATATCGATTTCTCGTAGGTTCGATTTTATTCTAATTTGATAAAATGTATACATTTGTATCCAAATAAGTGACGCATAAGTGGCAACGACTTCATTTTTTTAAATTTTAAGTTGTTTAAGTTTAATTCTTAAATACTGTTATGTTACAGGAATATTTTTTTGGAAAACGTCAAGCATGTTTTTCCTCGTTCATTTAATGTTCCTGTAATATTTTTTAATATTTTGGAATAATCCTGGTGCATTCAAAATATTTCAGAAAAACATTTTGGGTATATTCCAAGAACAATGTGTGCTGTTAGGATTTACAATAAAGTTTAAAAATAATTACACAATAAAACAATTGTTTTACATTGTGTTTATTGCTCCATTAATTTTAAAATTACATTTACTGCTTATAAATATTCGTTTTTACTCTATTTTCTGTGTTATACTTGCAGTAAATGCTCGTTTGCGGGTACCTGATTCTGAGCAATTATTGAACCGTTAAAATGTCTCATCTTGATATATTTTAACCGGAATAATTTGTCCCTTGTATTCCCCCTCCGACTGGCCCTGGCAATTATAAATAGGCGAGTTTGGAAACGAGACATTGTTGAGTAACGAACAATTTTATGTCATGTGTCATGTTTTTTCATAATTTCGTTCTCGCATGATTCCTATTCATAACTCGGGGATGCTAGATTGGAATAAGAAAAATAGAATGCCAGTCTGCGCCGTCAGAGCACGCATAGTCCGAGTAATGAATGCGTCTGCTGTCACGTCGAATTAATGCCACAATTTTCATCGGACGTTTTTGCTATCCAAACGTATCAGCGGCGTTTATGTCGCAGAACGTATCAATTTATGACTGGTAGCTCTGGAATTTCCGAGTCAACTGCATTGAACTTTTGACAGAATTTAAAAAATTTTTTAGGTGGAGAGAAATTAAAAGGTACGACTATTATACAGTAGACCTAAAGATACAGTGGATTTCGATGGATGACTAGGAATTTGATGAATTTGTTTTTTTGATGGCGAAGAATGGTTTGCATTATTTTTAGATTTTGATGGCACTGGTTGTTTTTGAAAGGTTAGTCACAAGCTATAATGTTATGATAATAAAGTTTATTTTTCGAACACTCCATGCACAGTGTCTCTCAAAACTGTGGAGCAATGAAATTGAGAATCTGGACAAATTATAATTTTAAGATCAAGAACAGTCTGCCTAATCTCAGTAAACTGGAATCAATTCTGAAAATACGAAAATTCTTCTGCCGAACACTTTTGTTCTTTACTTAATTTAGAAAATCTTGCCGCAAACTAGATCAAAATTGGTTAAAAATTAACCCCACAGTATTAGACCAAAATCACCCAAAATGTAAACAAATGAAAACAGTTGAATGTTTATGCATTAACTTTGATTAACAAATGATTAGATTTTTTTATTATATACATTGATATCTACTTATAGACTAAATGTCATTAAAATCGCTTGAAAAATGCTGCCATATTGGTGGACTCTCCCCTTAAAACTAGATAAAATAATACAGTTTCATAGAAGTATAGTTAAATTTAAATGTATAATATCGGTTGTTTTTGTAGTCCACAGGCCATAAAGGAAACCACCAATCACCAAGATTTTATTATAGGAGACCAATCAACTGCAAGGTCTATCTCGCAACAATTTTATTTATTTTTCTAATCTTCTCACTGGAAAAAATACGGCATGGACTGTAAAATTGACATCTTATAATCGATTCCAACATTGTATGACTCTGTCGAAAGCATTCAAACTATCAAAAAAGTTTTTTTTTTAAATTTACCTAAATAAGATATATCTTGATCAGATTTGATCAGGTCACAACAGATAAAATTGTGTTATGATCTTTTATGATCAATTTTTTATCAAAACTTTTATCAAAACTCATAAAATGTTCATTCAGATTGTTTTTTCACTCTGGTTAACCCAGATAGAATTTATATTACTGTATCCATTCCATATGAACACTATACCCGATTTCTGCATATATGGATAATTTTTGTACAAACTTATGATGGTACATGTTTTCCTATCAGAGAAATGTGATTTTTCATTCAGAGTATCAAAACGAATGAAAAAACTGCATTAACATAATTTTCTTAGAAATCATTAGATTCATATAAAAACATTGAAAAACCGCATAGAAACGGATGGAGAAGTTAAAATAAAGAAATAAAAGGTTAATAAAAGAAAATCTTTTTATTAATCTTTTATTTCTTTATTTTTATGATTCCTTTTTAAGTATACATTTACATGTCACTAGGCAATCATACTACACATTTGGCCACTTCACTCTCACAAACCGCACAGATACATATAGATCCAATTCCAATCGATCCTAATGGTATCTAATGATATTTTTTAACTAGAAATGTTCAGCTCGGAGTAAGACATGTCTCTCCTTCGCCTCGTGCTGTCAACTCTCACTCCTTGACAATTACCTCGTTTACCCGTTACACAATACCCTATTTCCATCCGTACATCATTATCGCATAACGCATTACAGTCCTAAAATTAACACATTCATAAATGCCCCAACGCGAGATAAATCATCTGCATCCATCATCGATTCACAATGCCTGCATTCTCGAAGAAACCTTTTTCCAATCTAACTACCGCCTGCCAAATCCCCCCGATAGAACATGAGTTTGATATATATCTAATATATGTATAATATACGTGTATTATATGCCTATATCTATTTCATCGATCTAATACACGGAGAAAAAAGTGTAATAAATTGTCAAATTCCATATTTGAAAAACATGGATAAAAATATGAACAACTCTAAAATATACACAAAAAGTCGTATATAAATGTGTTTATTAACATTTTCATTAAAAATTTTCGCAAGAGTTACATATTATTCCATTTTCATATACTTTTTTCTCCGTATATATGTATAGTACGATATATATCGTGTGCTATCGGGGCGGACAATACCGAATTCCAAAAATGCGCGCGAAATGAATGAGTAAGAACGCACGTGTGCCGAAAGAATCCCCGATTACAAGGACTCGGGTCTATATTTTGATCTTCCACGGCGCATTTGTCACGTTGTAACGGGTTGCAGCAAAGAGTGACGAGAACTTCGCCTTCGCCTTCCACCTTCGTGGAAGCTGCTCCTCTCATTTATAACATATTTCATTTCTCGTTGCACGGCGCTCTATTTTCGCGCGATACGCGACTTTTCTAGCTGCTTCACTTCGTCGACGAGGGCGTCTTTATACGAGACGCGGGTGTCACGGATCTTCAGGTGTCCGCTGCCAGTCGTGCAAACCACCACCATGGTAAGAGACCGAGTCGGTCCCCGAGTCTTTCGATCTCTTTTTTCATTCTGTTACAATATTTTTCAAAACACGCGAGTGAACGAAAATCAATCGTCGACTTTTATTGGCGGAGAAACAGTGCGATGAGTTGTGAACATTTTTTTTAAGTTGTAGTGTTTTTTTAAGTTATGGGACCGGAGTGGAGGATTAGTGTGTTTTAGATATGGAAGTTTTTGTGCAAGTGAAGGAGAATTATGGTGGCGATTGTGGGGATATTGGGACAGAGGAATTAACGTTTTATTTTTTGGGTTTAAGAGTTTGAGAATTTATGGATAATGTGGGGATGACAATGGGAAGATAAAATTATGGTACGATGTGAAGAATAATAGGAGACGGTTTTTACTGTAAAATTACAGTTTTATGGTAGAATTCAACTGTTAAACCAATCAGCTTTCAGTGAATTGAACTGTTACTGTAAAATTAAAGTAAAACTTGAATTTTTCTGTAAAACTAGAAATTGGCTTACAGTTATTTTTTACAGAGTTTCTTTCTACAGTTGGAAATAGTTACGGTTGTGAAGGCAATTTGCATTATTCGAAGATTTCGGATTCTTTAGATTTCGAATTGTTCGGCTAGGAAGTTTGTAGTACACGGTTGCGTAATTCGCATTTGTCAGACCACTCGGTGAAATTTGATATGAGTTATGATGTCTCTCTTTTATAACTGGAGTAAAAGTGGAATTAAGGAAAATCAATCTCAATCAATGCATAGATCAATTGAGTAATTTTGTAAGAAAATTAGTGCTGATAAAAGTAGGGTGTTATACGATTCTGGATATTGAAAAAAACAGTGTTTCTTAAGTTACGTAAGTTACTTTTTGTATGTTCTTAGTAAAATTTTAACCGAATTTAACACACGTAATGACAAAATATAGTGCATGTAACAAAAAAAAAGTCAATCGTGTCTATTACAGTTTTGTGACGTAACATATAACATTTATAAATAATTATTTTATTTTTTCAATTAAAAATTAAGTAGAATTTATAAACAGAAGATATTTATGTTAGTTTAATGTCTTTGATATTAGGATTAATGGAACAGTTTGTTTTTCTTTCAAATTTATGATTTTATGTAAAAAAGTTGATGTACTTTTTATTTAAAAAGTAACTGGATTTATCCCAATAGATAATTAAAGGTAAAAAATTAGGCAAACATAGATATATGTATAAACGGAATATAAAAATATAATACAGAAATGTGGGTATAAAACTGATTATTTACATACAAATTATGTAGAATTTGCCAGTTATACGAGTTACGTATTTTATACACGATTTCCATGTAAGTGCTGAGAGATTTCCATGATCTATCTATGAATAATATATCTATTACTGTCTGTTTTCTACCTTAGATCTGCTGGGGATGCATGTATTTATAAGAAAATTAATACTTTTGTGACAAATGAGTATAAATACCAGTTGTCATACGAATTATAAAAATTGCTTAAATTAATTGATGTTGCATAATAAAAACAAAATCAAAATATCTCTTTATGGAATATCTTCTTAGTAATATAAATGTGTTTTTGCAACGATACATTGTTCACAAAAACTTGATTAATTAAAAGTATAATAGGTCCCCAGACATTTGTCAACATTTCATCATTAGGTTAAAAATACAAAGTAAAAAATGTCTGTTAACAGTAAAAAGGAAAACTGCCCAGTCAATCAAGTCTGATTTTATGTTCTTCAAAAAGCAAAAACTAAAGAAAAATAAGCATTTTTCGTTAATACTCAGACCTCCGAATTCTTCTTCTTCCTCTTAATTATTTATAGTCCATCGAGTGAGTCAAAGACAAAGAATTGAAATGACTAAAAACTTGACACGAATATTTTGGATGTTCGAATTCGGAGCAAAAGAAATGATTTGGTTGAATCCAAAATTAAGCCCGGCATGTAATTATATCCAAAGCGAAGTCAGCGAATCTCTCTTTCATAATGATATTTTATTTTCGTAAATTCCGCGGACGTGTGACAATGACTAAATTTGAAATGCGCCGCACCTTAATTAATATAACGACTTAATTTCATACTCCGGTGCATATAGGTGGAGGCTGTAAGTGTTTCAAAAATAAGTACTCAAAGATTACGCAACATTTCGCTTCCGTTATACGCATATAAACAATGCGATTTAAATTGTCTCGCCAAATGTCTGCAAGTCGGTATTTCATTCAGTGTCTTTATGGTCCAGTGCATTTAATAGATTATAATAATTTAAATTATATAATCCACAAATTCCTCATGAATTTCATATTTTAAGTACAAAAGGACAAATTGATCATTCAAATGGCATCTACTAAATTGTCATTATAACAATAAATAATGTAACTTCGATTAACAGAATAGCTTCGACTACGACAACTATTTTAGGTGAGATTATCCAACTACTAAGTTTAATTCTATTGTTTTTCAAACGTTCCCTGAAGTTACTGTCTAAAACTGTTACCAAATCGATCAGATAGAACGCGTCATTCAACGCATTCGATTAAACAATCACATTTCAGCAAATGCAATGAACTATCTGGTTATTTAATTTAAAATAATTCAAGTTTTCAGATAATATGGTAATTTAAAAAAAAAGTATTTTGTTATATTTTATTTTTCAGGATACTCATTTTAAATTTACTGTTATTCCAAAAATGAATATGAAAAAAAGAATCCAATTTTACCAATTATAGCAAAATGAACTTGTAGAAAAACTATAATTCTAAAAATGAGTTATTTTGTAATATGAGGAATAGATTTGTATATGATTTTATGTACCAACCCAATATTAATGCTATATTAAAGACAAACGCTTATAAAAAAAATGTCGATTTTTCTTCAAAAATACAATATCGTATAACATAAAGAAGTATTTGAAATTCAGATATATTAATAAGGAAGATTCAAAAAACACGATACTGCTATGAAAAAATAATCACGTCGAACAAATAACGAAAATATTTTAAGTTTGAACTTTGTAATATTGGATAAAATATTTAGATAAATAAAAAAATGAACTTTATTTGATAAGATATATCAAGTAAAGACAATTTCTTTCAATTTTAAATGCAAAATTAAATGCAAAAAAATGTCAACGTTACGTAGTGTTCCCAAGCGGTCACCCATCCAAGTACTGACTACGCTCGATGTTACTTAACTTCGGTGATCGGACGAGAACCGGTGCTTTTAACATGATATGAACGTTCACATTAGTCGAGATGAAAAAGTGCTTTCTAATTCGTTCGATACTTTCCGAGATCAGTGGTGGGGGGTCACATTAGGTAGTTGCCCCTTAACGCACGCAACATTACTTACACGCAAGGCTGTAGTTATACACCATTCTCGTATCTCGTGATACGAGCAAAAATAGACTTATTTTACATTTAAAAAAAGCTGCAACTATAGGTATTTTGTGTTGACAAATTATGGTTCTCAAAAATGCCTATGATATTATTTCACGTTTTGAATAAACTTATTGGAAATAATTTAAAAAGTACGATACAATTATTATAAATATTGTTAAAAATGTGTATTGCAACAATGTCACAGGGACAATTAAATCTCATAGTTTTAACGTGCAAAAACGAAGGTATACATTTCGGATATCAGTGAGAATCTGTACACTGAGAAAAGTAATTCGTAAAAGCTACGATATCGTATATCGTATCATATCATAAGCCTTCGTAAGCCTATCGTACCTTCGTAAAATGTACGAAGTTTTTGCAGCTTTTACGAATTAGTTTTCTCAGAGTAACACTGTAATTGAGTGCATTTGTATCTAGGATTTGTATCTAGGATTAAAAATATATTTCACAGTTTGTTAAAACTTACCGGACAAGATATTGTCCTGCAAAAATAAGGGATATGATATACCAGAATTGGCAAGCTTTTAATTTACGTTTATAAATTTGGTTATGTAAACAATTCAATTACTTTTAATAAGTTAGTAGCAATTTTCAACTTTTAACCATATCACGATTAACTCGATTTCCATCGAGTAAAAGCACTTTTCAAAAAAAACGTGGCTATAAAAATGCATTTCTCACAAATATATTTCTTACGAAATATATTTTTGAGAAATAAAAATAAAGAAAATTAGTTGTGCAATATTCAAAGATTCCATCATTTTTAATCGTTATTTCGAAAGCTACACAGAAACTGTACTTTTATACACCTGAGTTTGCAGTGCAATTATTTAGAATCTGCTAATAGTAAATATAATAGTAAATGCAATTTTGACTACTGTAACACCCTCTAAATTTTGTGACACCGTGTATCATAAACTATATGTAAATTTCAGGAAGAAGACGAACAAAAAATGGCTGTGATGCGCAAAGCGTTCCAAATGTTCGACACCACAAAATGCGGGTTCATCGATACCTTAAAGATTTCAACCATCCTGAACACAATGGGGCAGCTGTTCGATGATAATGAATTGAACACCATTATCAAGGAGAATGACCCCGATGGTTCCGGCAAGGTCAACTTCGATGGCTTCTGCAGGATAGCCGGCAGGTTCTTGGAAGAGGAAGATGCGGAAGCGATGCAGGAGGAACTCAAAGAGGCCTTCCGGTTGTACGACCGCGAAGGAAACGGTTACATCACGACCGCGACGCTCAAGGAAATTTTGGCTGCATTAGATGACAAGCTCACGAATTCCGACCTGGATGGCATTATTGCGGAAATTGATACTGACGGATCTGGAACTGTGGATTTCGATGGTGAATTACTTTTTAACGTATTTATTTGTAATATGATACGAATTCTGCTGAAATTTCCAAATTGGTAAAAATAAGTTTCCTCGATTCTAATCAAGCATTTTTTTCATTGCAGAATTTATGGAAATGATGACTGGAGAATAAGAGAATGGAATTGATTTGAAACTAACTTGATTCGACGACAAGTACAAACGATTGGTGCAGTTTCTTAAGATCTCATTTCAACGATGTCACCTTTTTACACCATCGACATTTAATTCAATAAAGCCATTAATTTATTTTAAACCGTATTAGCCGTTACGTTTCTACCCTTCAGCAACCATTAAATATGTAAACGGTATGACCTAAAAAGGGAACGCCGAAAATGTTTGCATATCATAAAATGTTTCTTAAATAAGGTTGATCGTCAGTTCAAAAACAGTTGCTTAGAAATGTTGCCAAGACAACATTAGAAAGTGATGAACGTGTCTCAAGAATTGAGAAAGCAGTCGGGTTGCAAACTATTAAAAGACTCCTAAATCTATTAATATTAAAACAGAATATTGTCTATGGAATTTTTACTCCGATTTATCTTAAAATATTCCTTAACGATCCTTGCTGATTGAAAACATAATAAGTTATTTAGGCCAATTAGGAAAAAAATGTTCATCGAAAATTGCAGGGTCACTGCACCACTTTCGAAATGTAATTTCACACATGGTAGACATCAATGCATTGAAACTTAATACATAAATAGCATATAACATTCCAATGATGAGATCTAAAGTCTACTTTTCAAAAGTATGTATACATTTTTACATTTATATTTTTGTAGTATATTTTTGTAGAGTAGACTTCTTCAAAGCTAATCTGAATGGTAGACTTTTCCTTCCGAACCGTCAACTTTTAATCCAACGCTTCACCATTTACAAATCGACTTAAACACTCTTCAATGAAAAAAGTTTTTTAGAACACTTTAAGTATTACAATATCAAGCTTTACGAAGAAATCTAGAACGCTTTCAAGTGTTCTCCGAAAGATTTAACACTGAGACATTTAAAGTGTTCTGAAATGGCTGATCATGTTTCTGCTGCCACAATGGTACCCTTAGATCCTTAACTGTTTCGAGGGATGCGCAAAATTATGAGACATCATGTAATTTAATAATTGCCTTAAGAAAGGATTTTTATTTCTCAGCTTGTACGTGTACAACATTTACTAACAGTCAAGCACACTGCGTTGGCAGTGCACCGCACTCCTTAACAACTATCCTAACGGTCGACTTAGGCGTAGATTTCCTGTCCGTTAACAGGGTTGACTGGGTAGTCCACGTGGTGGACAACGACATCGCTAATGTGAATGTTGGGTGCGTAGAGTGCGCTGTTGTCGAGTGGCCTGTCGAGGGGCCATCCCAGGGGCTTTCCGTCGAGGGAGATGGCGCCACCGATCACGTTGCTGATTGGCTGGCTGTTGTAGTATTGGTAGAGGGTCTCGTCGTGCGTCTGGCTTCCGTGCACGTGTCCGTGTTGCACTGGGTAGTGTCCGTTTCCGTGGTGTCCGCCGATTCCGTGGACGCCGGTGTGGCTTCCGCTGTGCATTCCACCGTGGATTCCGTGGACTCCGGTGTGAACTCCACCGACTCCTCCGTAGACTCCGCCAACGCCAACTCCCTGGTGGTTAAGTCCACCAAGTCCACCAAGACCTCCAGTGACACCTTGGCCGATGCCTCCGTGAAGTCCACCGACACCTTGGCCGATTCCGATTTGTCCGTGGAACCTGGGGTGAATGTTGGTCTGTTCGTTGACTCCCAGTTGGACTCCACCAGTCTAGACAGGAAGGAAGACCAAGATTGTTTAATGTGTTCCTAAATAATCATGTAGCCATTGTCATCTATCTTCAATTACCTGTGGGATCTGTCCGTGGATGTTCAGTCCCTGGCGAACAATGGATGGTCCAACAATTGGTCCAGCCTGGCCTTCAACTGGGATGTGTCCTACGACTTGTGGTCCAGAAACTCCCTGCTGTCCGGCAACTCCTTGTTGGTTGACTCCCATACCTCCCACAACGTGTTGTTGGAGGTATTGCGGGATGCCGCCGCCCTGACCCAGACCAGTAACCTGTCCCAAACCAACTTGTCCAAGGGTGGCAAGACCACCGTTCAAGAGTCCAAGGTGGTGGTTGCCTTCTCCCTCTCCCTGTTGGTAGTGGTGTTGTTGCCAGCGTGGGAAGCTCTGGTGTCCTGGCCAGTGTTTGTAGAGGTATCCGTAGTGCCATTTGGCAGCAGGTACACTGGTCTTCTGGTTGTAGTGTGGGACAACGGCGATGGCTGGGGTGCAGGTGTTGATTGGTCCAACGTTGTTCACTGGGACGGTAGCGTGTTGGGAGTACTCTTCCTCTTCGACGATCTGGAAGCTCTCGGAGTTGTAGCTCTGCCATTGGGTTGGGACAATTCCGGCGTAGGATTGGGGCACGGTTTGTTCTTGGCCGCTGATCACGACGAGGAGCTGAAGAGGCAGACCACTCTGGGTACCCTTGGGAAGGCTGAGCCTGGCTGGGAAGCCGAAGATCTGTTGTGGCTGTAAGATGAGACATTCAGATTAGTTACTCGAATTCTTCGAATGATGCATTGTAAATAGATTCCTAGAACCAGTCTACCTCGGTGATGTAGAAGGGGTTCTGAGATTTGATGGCGGCGTCAACGCTGTCCTTGATGGCGCGGATGGATGGCCAGTCCCAGCTTTGTCCGGAGGCTTGTTGGGAGTTCCTTACGATGACGTTTTGGCCCTCAACGACTGTAAAAAGACATATTATAGCTCAAGGAACGAGAGGTATCCTACGGTTAACTAATTTTAATCATAGCGTCAACATACGGTCAGTTACGAATTGGTCTAACTCGACGAAAGACAGCCTGTCGGTGTTGATGTCGATGTGTTGTCCTTCGTGGTTGTACTTGGGTCCAACGAACACGCGGACCACGGCGTTCTGGATGGTCTTGTCGGATTGCACAACGATCTGGAGTTCGTACGGGTGGTGGTCCAAGCGTTTCAGTTGGGCGCGTACCTTGACGGGGTTCTGTTCTTGCTCTCCCACGGGTCCAATGACGGCGTTATCGAGACTGACGCTGAAGTCGCCGAAGTAGGTCACGAGAGGGGAAGCGATCACTTTCTCGACGGTGACTCCTGGAAGGACGACGTCGTTGTAGACGTGGTGTGGCAGACCTTCTTGGTATTGCTGGAACAAGTTGAGCACCATCTTGAAGAGCTGGTAGAAAGCTGGGTCCTTGACGGCGGTTTCGGAGATTTCCAATGCGGATGGGGTGTAGTCCCAGATGTTGGTGGTGTGTGGGGAGACTCCCAAGAGCTGCTGAGTGGCGGCAACCAAGTTTCCGTAGTATCTTGGGTTGATGCTTCTGCCGGTGGCTTCGATCAGGTTTCCAAGAATGTTCAATCCTTGTGGGTTCAAGATGGAGACAAACACACCTTGTGGGGTAAGTACGCTGCCGGAGTCAATGGCGTCGATGATACGTCTCTGGAGTTGGTGCACAGCCTGGAGAAGTTGGGGGTTCTGTTGTTGCAAGTTGATGTAAGTTGGGCGTGCGGGGCCTTCGAGTCCGTTGGTGTAACGCTGGATTGGCTTGAAGGGGATGTTCACTTCTCCGTCCAAGTTGAGGGTCTGAATTGGGCCAAGTCCGTTGCTCAGACGCTCCAGGTTGTAACGGGCGAGGAGCTGCTGGTGCAAATAGTAGAAGTGGGCTCCACGGCCGTTAATGTGGCTGTTCACGTCAACGTTTTGACCAGACAGACCACCTACACCGGCGCCGACACCAGCGCCAGAGTGGATACCGAAATCCTAAAAAATTTAATAATTACCTACGGGTTACCTACGGGACTATAGTACGAGTATTCCAAGATGGTAAGGAGCACCCGTATAAAGTCTACACCATTCTCTTTCTCTTACTTCTGCGTGTAAGTATCCAGCGAGTTTCACGTAGGTGTAGTAGGCAGCAAGACCAATGTCCTGGGTGAAGTAGGCGAGTTTGTTCTCACCCTGTGGAAGGTAAGAGGTGTCGTTGACCGTGATGTGGACAACATTGCCTTGGGCTGGGTTCTCGATACCACGGGCCTTGATGTCCTGGGCCTGCTGGATGATTCTGGAGTCGAAGAAGTACAGAGGGAAGACTTCGTATGGTGGTGGCAGAATGATGCCCTGAGTGTCCTGGCGTTCCAACACAGCAGCAGTGAAGGCCTACAAGGAACCAACCAATATTTTACTGCAGGTCCTAGAAATTTATAACAGATGGCTTGTGTCCTAGGGGCAGAAGGGTTCGTACCTTCACGAACTGATGCTCGTTGAAGTGCACGCGGATCCATGCAGCGGTCTTCAGGAAGGTGTCGTAGTCCTTGGCTCCCAGCAGGATTCTGTGGAGCAGAGCAGCCTCCTTGCGGAGGCGGCTCTGGGAAACCGAGAATCCAGTATGTCTAGGCTGCACGTTGTTGGTCTGAGCAGCACCAACAACGTACCTAACAGTACTTGGGTTCACATAGTTCTGCAAGTTGCCCTCGATGTTGTAGGTGAGACCGAGGGTGTGCAACTGTTCGTTGACAATGGGGCCGGAAATGTTCTCCAACAGAGCGATCACTTCCTGCTGTTTCCTGAGGAGCTCCTGATCAGCTGGAAAAGAAATGTTAATGTTTAGTCGATTGGTTCTAATATTGTAAATGGTTTTTTTGCTGCTGAAAATCTTCTAAGGAATAGGTGGTGTTCTTACCAGCCTGTTGTTTAGGCGTCTGTGGGATGGCCGCCCCAAGGGCCAAGATGGCAAGGAACACGACACTGAATTGCATTGTTGTGATACAATCCGCTGTGTATGCATCTGGTTGGCGGTGCCAGGTCTTTTATACCGAATTCGTATCACTATCATCGCGACCTACCGACCCCCGAGAGTCGATACTACACCGATATTCGCCACCGTGCAGTCTCAAATTCTGGTCGAAGGTTACACTGGTGATAGTGCAACTGAAGCTTTTCTGTACTGGACGTTCGCAACAGAGTATTGCATTTCGTCAGCGGTCAAAATTTGGAGACATTTTATATGGCTATCGTCAATCTATAGGCTTAGGAAACTTTAGGCGAATCCTTTTGAATTATTATAAATTAACTTGGAGTGGGTAAAATGTGGGTAAAATTTTGCAAGAAGATCAAAGATATCAGAATTTGAAAATGAGAAAACCTTTATTCGAACATAAGACGTTTTTCAAAAATGAAATTGCATGTATAAATGTTGTATCAGATTATGCTGTTATTATTATTCTACGTTCAAAAATACTATATAAAAAGCGCATCGATGCTGTTTATTACTAAATATTGCATTTTAATACTAAAGTAACCCAAAAAAATAAAGATATGGTGGAATTGCATAAACAATCGTTGCTCTGATAATATGAGGAACAAAGTATTTCTACATTCTCCCAAGTCGAATAATAATAATAATAATTGAGTCATTCCACGCCAAGTCATCAAGCAAAAATTTAGCATAACATTTCAGAAAGCATTCATTTTGCAATATATTTGATTATCTATACACAATTATCTTTAAAGAAGCTGTTCTTAGAATAATCGGGCAGTTTCTTGTTTAAACATTTTAGCCAACGTTGATTTATTGGTCTATTTTAAAACATTAAATCTTTTGCCCAACTGCAATACGGTTGAGTAATAACAACTTTGTAAACTGAAATCAAACTGAATCTGTTATTAGTATGTAAATCAAGTAAAAATATTGTAATTCGACTGAATACTATTTGTTCCACTTACGGAGACGTGTGACAATACATTTATTTATTTGTTCTTCTTAAACGAAATAGAAAGAAATAAACATGGTTTAAAAAACAGAATTTCTGGCTAAAAAATACGAACGTTCACATTTGACATTTTATTTCTGCACGTTATAAAAATACAATTTCTGTTCAAATCTTCTAATCAAAAACTGTATGTCGCGTGCAGAAACAACATTTCAAATCCGATAATTCTTATTCGTTTATTATGTATCTTCTTATTCAGACATTATTTATTGAAAGTTGTATTACAACCACGTCTAGCTGTAATTGATGTTTTTTTAAGATGTCTGGGACTTTATCTTAACTAGCACCGCTTAAAATACAATTTCCTCCTTTTTCACGCGATACGTCAAATGAAATATTGCTCATTGAAAAATGTTTCCTACTCTTTTGTCGTCCGAATCATTCATTCAACATTATCAACATAGTAACCAACAATGTTAATACCATTTTATCGTTCATTTTTTTAATCAAAAATACAGTGCATTAAAATGATTACTTTTGCCATTTGACCGTGAAAATTATTTTAACAATAATACAAAATTATTTAAAAAATAATATAACAATAAAGAGAAAGACAATTTTCGAATTAATTATCAAAAATATGCAGGTATTTTTATATACTCTTTTAAATGTGTAGCTGGATTATATGACAGTCTCTTTGAAAAAATCAGATGTATTTTCAAGTGTCACTTTTTTGGCTTTGAGGGAAGTCTTTGCTGGCTGATACGAATCATAATAAAAGTAATGTGTAAACATGCTTTGTGGTTCGGAAAATGAAATGATATACTATGTGCATACATGCTACGAAAACATTTTCAAAAATCTTTTGCATGATTGAATAATCGAATAATTTTTTTATTTTGACTGAAATGTTTTTTTTAACTATTAATTTTTATCTAACCCGATATTAATTCAATGTCGCCCCGGTTTCGATTTTATTTAAGATTTTATCTGTTCTGAATCCGACGAGCGGGAGTTTCCGGCATATATTTTTCAAATAATCCTTATTTCTATGCAAATCTGTTGATAAATTCTATTAGATACTAAAAGATCCATATTTAAAAAAAATGGAAAATGCACATACAAATCGATATTACATGGTAATACGTGGTGTTGGGCGTTTAATAAGCTCTAATCTATTCAAGATGCTCAAATCTATTGCTTGAAAAAACAAAAAAATACTGAAAAAATGTCTTTTCAACGCATAAGACAGGATCCTTAAAAGTAAGAGGGAAATGATCATTTTCATCCAATTTTCAGGTTGGAAATGAAGTTTCCATGCAGCCGTGGTGAGAATAAAATTATCTACAATGTCATTCACTTAGGGTGATCCACACGTTCGACGAAGTGATAACGCACGATAGTTCGCTACACTATAAATTGGCTGTGTAAAATGCACGAAATTTCATATGGTATACTACGTCATTTCGTAATTTTTTAATAATTATTTCTATAGTTATATGAAATTATATAAAAAGAAAAAAAGGTACAAATACACATTTTCTGTAAAATGACAGTTTATTCATAAAATTTCGATACAGACCGTTTCCAAAATGGTCGGAATTTTACATTTGTATGTAAAATTTCGTAATACTGAATTACACAATATTGTAATTCAGTAAATAATTACTAATTAAATTAGTTCAGTAATTAATTATTAATTACTAAGTAATTGAATTACTAAGTAATTCAATGACTTAGTAATTCATTTATTTTATGCTATATTTTTAATTATTTAAGTAATTGTAATTACTAATTCGCCCAACCCTGGCAGAGAGTACATTTCTCATGTACATAGAAATGTTTACATTGATAAATTATAGAAGAATTAACACTTGAAATACAGCTATACATTACAACATTTTAGTTCAACATTATCGTACATTTTAAAATGTGCTGTGTTTATTATACAACCGTCATGATATTACATGAAAATGTAATGTTCCCAAACGTCATAAACAAGTTCATTGGGAACGGTTCATTGGTAACAGTTAATTAGTTACTCGGAAATTAAAAAGTAATATTAATTTGTTTTCAATTATCAGTATCATTGAATTCTGAAACTTGCAGAAAAACACTTCAACAATTCGAAATATCAAAACGTGAAAAATAGTCGGTTTGAATTCAATAACGGAATACATGATTTATGGATTGTAAAAGCACTTTCTTATCGATAAGAGTAGTTCAACAATGTTGAACTATCATTGCAATATTTCAACATTATTTTCGTCACACATGCACGTAAAGACGAGCTTTACTCCCTGTATCTAGGGAGCAAAACTGAATTTTACTCCCCCGGAAAACGAAGGAGTAAAAGGATAAAAACAGGAATCAAAATTAAAAAAAGGAATCTGGATATTTTTGTCTAAATAATGCTTTATATTTATTTTTAAAATGTCAACTCAAATTTTTGGAAACTTTAGAATAAGATAGTTTTTTTTGTTTCTAAAAATGAATTCTAGTATAGTCAACTTAACTCATACTCATTATTCTTCAAATTAGTTCACTCAGTAAAGCTGATGGCTCGAACTTTCCAAGTTCAAAATTTGTTAGGGTCAGTTTTTTAACTCATCACGAAATTTGCGTTGAGCAACGTTTTTATCGTTTACAATCGCAGGAATGCGATTCAAAAATAAAAGCAGAATTTCGATTCAAATCGTATTTAATCATTTTACATTAACCGGGACGTCAATGAGATCCCAATTCACTTCCACGTATTTCCAACAATGTAAGTTAAACGTCTGATCGGAATCGAGTCCAAGAACCGTGAAACGCCGGGCAATTATGCAATTACATAATAATGGGCCATAACGCACTGGTAAAAAAGCGTTTTTATATACACAGTTACGAAACGAATCACTCTCTCAGGTCCCGATTATTCGGCGAGCTGCCAATTATCGGTGTCAAGTGATATGTCGGGTTATCGTCAGGCTCCTTTTGTACTTGAACAAGCGCTACAATCGCCGCGCGGATAAATTATATTTTTGCCACGGCACCGCGGACTCGAGATTTCGGTATTTGTGAAAAATAATCGGCGCGGTGAGAGTGTGCAACGCGACGCTTACATAGTAGTTAGACGCGCTGTGAATAATTGTCGACAATAATTTATCGGCACGTGATAACACGAGTCCCGACTAAGCAGGAGACTTGGTCCATGTCGAGCGAGACAGTCGGTGTCATGTCGTTGATCCGATGCCACTGCGATGCTGAGTCCTATGGCGAGCATATGTTGTCTTGGAAGAAGAAGACCGTTTATGGTGCGTATAGCGATTTTGAACTTTAAAAGCGAGTTTGAACTTTAAACAAAAGTTTGTGTCAAAAAAAATTAAATGAACTTTTGAATTTGCATACATACTGAAACTACAAAAAATATACAATTATAAATACAAATACAAAAATAAAAATACAAAAAATACATCAACAAAACAATGAAATTTCATGCATACTGAATCTTTATACATTTCATACATTTTCTATATTGTGTATAAAATTAAAGCAGTTCACCTGTTTATCTAGTTATAACTAAAATATGACATTCATGCCAAATTTCGTAAAATAAGTAAATGGTATGGGAATAATTGAACTTTGAATTATTCAGAATATTCTAAGTTTGAAGAGTTCAGAATTCAAATGTAGTTATTGTATTACTAATTATATAACTAACAACATTTTTCATGAAAACGTAATAGTTATGAACTGATGAAAAGATGAACTGTTTCTTGTTTGATTTTACATTAAACACAAGATAGAATATTAGAAGAAATATTGGAAGACAATTCAAAAGATCATTTGACAACCTTAGTTTTTAGTATACTCCTAAAGTTTTTCTGGTATTTGGTTAGTGACGTTTTATAAAATATAAGGTTTGGAATGATAATGTATGAATTCGCGAACGAAAATATCTGTTATTTCTATAAAATTTAATTAATTAATGAATAGTATTGTTTCACTCAACTGACTGTAACTTATGAAATACTTTATATATCAACAATTTCAGCACACCATTCTATACAAATGAGGCTTCAAATGTAATGTATGTAATGAAATTTGTTCATTACATACATTCAAATGTAATGTATGTAATGAACAAATTTCGATTTTTGGTCAAGAACCTCCCCTGAAATGTTGTATCAAAAAGTCGCGTTTTAGTTTTAAATGTTGTATCTTACAACATATGAAAATTGGAAAATTTTCATGAAAAAATATGAAACTTTCAAAAGTAGCATATTAATTAAATTTCTATAAATATCAAACAATGTATTTTATTTAATTAAAAATATGCATTTGCTTATAATCTACAATCACTATATTAAGTAAATGTGTAAAATGTTTGAGGGTTCATTATATTAGTTAATTCATGTTAAACACTGTTGTCAGAGTAAGTACTAAAAAGTATAAGTGATTAAAAATAATCGTAAAGTTCGAATTTTACTGTGTATGTATGAATAACTCGAATATTACTTTTATCCTAATAGTCATAATTATACGTCTGACCTATATTTCCATCTTCGCAAACTTGTTACTTTAAGGTAGTTCTGTCATAAATTCTTCTCCACCAATGGACAGCAGGGAAATGTTTTTATGATCGAGTGATGGGATCTTGTGCGTTCTAATATACGGAAATGAAAAGTTATACCGTATACAAAAAGAAATGACTTATAAGAATTTAATAGGTTTACTATGGATGTGGAAACGATACTGTCAAATTGTTGAATTTACTGATTTACGAATAGAAATTGTGCAATAAATTTAGAAGTTACTCAGTAATATCTCATTCTTTTAATTTTCTATTTTTTTGTCTAACTATAGTTTTTTATGGAAATAACATTCAAAGACCAAGTAACTGGGAATTGTCTATCGTAACCACCACACTTGTTAATAATATAAAAATAGATCCGATAATGTAATTAATTAACTGCCAAGAAAAAGTGTTCTTCCCATTACATATTCCTTAAACACGTGTTCTGAAACATAACTAATTACTACTGTTTCATTTCATTTCGTAATTTATACTGTATGTCATAAAAACATGTGTCACTCGATTGACAGAAAACAAAGTAAAATTAAATAAGTCGTTTCTTTCCTTGCAGGGCGTCCCACAGGTAAAACAGGTAAAAACCTTTGTAAGGAACCAGGCAAAGACTATCCACCATTGTATATAGGTGTTGATTCCCGGAGAACTAGGACAATGAAAAGTCCGACTTAAGACCAGCCTTGTGGAAAAGAAAAAAATAAAAGAAATAAAAGTCGATAGAAGTGTAAGCATGTTAATTAACTTCCCTGGTGGTAATCAGTCAAAAGATGATAAAATGGCGAACGGTAAATGACCTAATTATTCTTTTTTACAAGGTGGGAAAAGAAATCCTAAAAGATAGACCCAGGCTTATGATGAGATAGACTTCATTGTAGGATCTGATTAATCCGGGAGTGGTTTTCCCGCCCTTTAGTTTTTCGTATTTTTGGCCCACTTTTCTTATGGAACGATTATATTTTGAATTGACGTAAATTAATTTTGGACAAAACACTGTGCCACAGTTGAACACTGAATTTGGTCCATTTTTATGCATAAAAACGCATTTAAAAAACGTGTCGGTATTTTTGACCGTCGCGTGCCCACTAGCGTCAATCAAATTCACCAATGGTTTATTTAATAAACTTTATTATACGGCTTTTTGGATTAAGATTGAAAAGTGATATAAATTATTATTTACAGTATTCTTATTACTTTATAAATATAACGTAACCAAGAATTACTTTATTCTCAAAAAAATATCAATGTGTAATCAAATTGTATTTGAGCATATTTTACAATGAGAATTGTTTAATAAATTTAGTTGCGCTGCTGGAAAGTATTGAATGTCAATAATACAAAATATACAAACATTACTTAAATATGTATTATTATTTTATTTTATACGCTTATACTGAATTCTATAATAAAATGAGTTTTCCAAATCTACCGAATACATTAGCTTATGCGCTCAAACACATTTTCACAAAATCGAATACATTCAGTTTCTGTTGATATAGTCTAAGACCTATTTAAATTCCATACATTAAGGCAAATTACTCATATTAGCATATATGTTATCAGTATACAGGAAACTAATCTTATGTTTTTATTTCAGATTTCAGGACTGCTATTTCGAAAGGATTACAGTTTTTATAGTCATTAAATGACGCTCTCCTGTTATATTTAATTTAAAAAATATGCATCATCGTGAATGGAATTCTTTAGCTGGAATTTTAAATGAATTACATTTAACACTTTACTTAACATATATATTAATTCATTGTAATGCACAATTCATACATATTGTATATTTTCAAATCGATACTTCAAGTAAATTATAGATATATGGCAACGGAAAAAAGGAAAATGAAAAACAAAGAATCAATAAAATGTTCCATCGTTTTCAAAACGGAGAAACACATTAATATTACATTAATGCTTTTAGTCTCTGAATCTAAAGCTAATTCAATTAACAAAATACTTTCCGTATTTGCGACAATACGAAATAACTCTGTGACAGTACTCCTGACCGCGAAAATAATTATCCCAAGTATTCTGAATACCAAAAAATCAATAATCATTTATCTAAAGTGAACTCCTGAGTGCTCCTATTTAATGATTAAATTTATATAATCCATCTAAATCCACTTCTGCATTTCTCAAAGTTTGTTTCCAGTTTGACCTTCAAACACCCTTTAAAACTGCCGACAAAAATTCGTTGAATTAACGAAATCTTGTTTTCGCTCATTTAACTCGACTTCACGCATGAAAAACATATATATTCACAATATATATATTTGCAAAATCATAATTTTTTGTCGCAAAAAATATATTTATCCATTTTATCACATATATTTCCTCAAAATATATGTAAAAATATATTTTACATTTTCTTATTTATATACTAAATAATATATTAAAATAAATTAAAATACATAACTTTTGCCGAAATATGTATGCATTTATTTTTACGTATATTTAGCGAATGTTTTTGTTACGTTTCTTCTCACAAACCCATTATTCCACTTTTCCGCTAAACAAGCTTGACACAATGTAACACCAAATACGTAACTCGAAATCCTAATTACAAACAACGTGTCGCTGAGACGATGTCGCTTAATAGAAATCATACCGCAATCTCCATTGTGTCAGCATTCGAAATGGTAACAATGTGGCTAGAAAACATATTCGGCTCAATTTCCCTAAGAGAAATCCGGTGGACGCGTGTCGCGTTCACGGAAGAGAGCGCATTGTTACACATTAGCGTATTTCTCTCGTTCGATAATCAGTCGTGCCGGCTGTAGCGGTGCCATTCGGCCAATAGCACGCACGAAATCGCATAGCGCACGACTAAACCATTTCAGGCGCCAGTCCCCACGATTTTCCGCGAGGCCGAGCATTTTTTATGTCGCATTTCATTCATCAATTCGAACAATTATGGCTGGTTTCTTTGAAAAGTATTTTATATTGCATGTCAATACAGTTATCAGCGCCACGTGCCATTGGCTGACTTAAGAACACAAGGACGTAACAAGAGAGGGTTCTAGGGTACTTCAGAAGTTCGAGATTACGAGGGTCGTCAACTGAAGTGGCTAAAATCGCTACTTTTCCACCGATTTTCTTAATATTTTGTGTATAAATAACTCTCGATCTATAGAAAGCTAGTAACGAATATATTGTTAAATAAAAATATTAATTAAACATTTGTTTGTTAATAACTAAAGAAATGTTGGGTATTTTTATGCAATCAAAGTGGGCCAAATTTCAACCGATTTTGATCTAATTTTTTATGAGATTTTGAAACGCACGTCATTATGAAAACCAAAACTATAAATGTGGCTTAAAATGGTACTTGATTCGTTTTTTGTCAGTGTGCATAATTTTTATAATTTCGTTTAATATTAAAATGTAACTTATAATAAAAATATTAAATAAATTTATTTTTTAATTGTTTGTTCTTTTTTGTAACGTAAAACTGGCATAAAATGCTTTTATAAATATGCATTTTTAGCATTAAATAATGCATCATTATAGTTATAGCGTAATTACCAAAAAATTAGATTGATGCAAAATATTAAATATTCGTAGAATTCGTAAAAATTTTGTAATATTTTGACAATTACAAAAATTAATGATAGGAAGCATTTAATCACTTTCTAATAATTTGAGGATATTGTAAATTATCGTATACGTGCTAAAATCAGAATTCAACAGCAGCTGTCGGAGATACAATTTACAATTTTAACGAATATTTGTAATCAGCAGATATAAGAGCACACAATTTCTGCAATCGACATTTCATTGCTTTTCACTGGCACTTCATTGAAGACATTAATGAATTTCTGCGAATTGAATAAATGTTTTCACCGCGTTTGTTAATCAAAGGCAATGGATTTTAATTGAAATTCGTAAAAGTACATCCACTGTTTTAATGATAAAATAAACGAATAACTTTTACACATTTTTTAAGTATGGTTTTTATAAAATTGCATGTATTAATATTCAATAATTGAATATTAATATAATTGACTATAATTTAATTGTACATTATTTCTTCAAGTTACCTTCCCTAAATGAAAGTGGTAAAATAATAATTAAATGTTTAAATGTTTCAGAGTCAGGTGTTTTTTATAGCATGTGCAAAATAGGAATAATAAAAAAATATGTTTGCCCTGAAAGGTGTTAACAGCTAACTTTATGAAGAATTTTGGTCAATAATTCGAGGGTATAATGAAAAAGTAGATACAATTGAGAAATGCAGTGGGTGGGAAATGTGATTCAGAATCATTTACATTACCACAATTTATACCACAACCATATCTAAACTGGTCAGTCAATTTGGTTAAATTTAACTGTTGCGGTTGACATGCAATTACAGTTAACAACAAGAATAATATGTATTTCATTTTAATTGTCTGTTAATATGAAATCACAATAAATTATGTTATGGAAAAATTTGCAGGCGTTTGATTTACAAGAGCAGTTTTCGCATTTTTTGTGCATGTCGTTCTTTTTTATATTTGCATTTAGATGTAAAAAAATTTTTGTCTGGGTCGTAGTTTTTCGAGCTGGGTACCTTGTACATTATACCTTATGTATGTCCTTTAAAAAACTGTCGTTATTTTTTTCAGATATATGAAAAAACTATTATATTTGTTTTGTTGCCGAGAACGAGACATTTCTGATATTATTATGAGGTATAATAATAGTTTGTTAAAAATGCGCAAACATTAAAATTCGATTCACTGGGAACTAACTTTTCATCACTGTATCGAAAAGTTAAGAAATTGCTATTGTATGTATGTATAATTGTATATGTATAATTCATTACTTCATTTTAATGGATTTAAATAAAGCTTTAATCAGACTATATTGAGAATAAGTCATATGAAGTAACACTAAGCTGTATAATTCAATGTTGAGTATCGTAAATCAAATAAACATGATAATAAACTAGAGTTTACTGTTACTTAATAATCCTATAAAATGTGCTTTTCCCTCAAATCCTAACTCATAATATACATCACATATTATTTAAATATCTATATCTTTAACATCCAAAATGTGTACAGAAATCTGCCATATATTGAACATCGTGTATTGCATGAAATAAACAAGACTATTCCAATTCATTCGCATTTTTGATTGTACAGCCTTAGCAGTCCTCACAAAACCAAAAAATAGCTCAGCCATGTTATATAACATTTCCATAAACACTTCCATAAACACTTATTTTGACAATATTTGTTGAAAATATTTGAAAAATTGTAAACCTTTTTTAATTTTTAAACATCCAAATAATTTACATACATTTTATACGTGGCTCAGTTTTTTACGTGGTTGCTGCACACATAGAAAACCGGGAACTCTAAACAAGAGTCCCGAGCAGGATCCTACGTGAGATCCTACTCGGGATCCCGCGAAGGATCCCACGTAAGATCGTACATAGGATACAATATTATTGTCTATATAAATCAGATCTGCGTTTGGCTTACATCCTATCGGGCCTTACGCAGGATCCTACATAAGGTACAACGTGGGATCCTGGCAAAAAATTTCGTTTTTTGCCAGGATATCTAGGATTCGAACCTCCGACCTTTCACGCACTATAACCACTCGGCCAAAGTCGTTGTATCTTCAAAACTCGTTTAAAAATTATATACTTTCAAAATTTAATGATACTCTTCATGTTTAATGAATGTCCGATTAAACATGAAGACGAACCAACTTTTAAACGAGGTCTACAATATATAACGAGTTTGAACAAGTGATTATACTTTTAGGGTTCTGCGTAAAAGGTCGGGGGTTCGAGTCCTAGTTATGGCAAGCTTTTTGATAGGGTAAATCACTTTCATTATCTCCATAATTTCTACCAAATTTATGTAAATCTGCTTATCAAGGGGTGTTTCCTACCCCCGACAAATGACCTTTAACATAAGACGTTCCAGCATCTTCAATTACCGACGACCATCCCCAAACTCAATAACTCGCTCAATACCTAAAACAAAAATAACAAAACTACCAAAACACCCCCGCCCTTCCTCACATTTTCCTCCCAAAAAAAGAGCCCAATACCAAATATCTCGTTCATCTCACCTCCAAACTCACCTCCTATCGCCGGCCCTGCCTCCGCAACCCAACGATCGTCTCGAGCCGCGCCGATAACCTTGAAAAGCCCACCCTCGGACTGAGACAGAGAAAGAGAGACAGCGCGAAATCATTGACTGCTCGCGCTGCTCCGTCCGCGCGACTCCCAGTCCCGAATCTCAATCCCAATCTCACAATTCCCCGAAATCCGGACCTAAATTCCTCGAAATCTCCATTCCCCGTAACCGACCCCCACGTCGCCGCGCCGACTCCCGGACATCCCCTTTTTCGTGTGCGAAAGTGGGGTTAGGTCCGCCCGGGCGGAAAACTCAATTCAAATTTCGCGGCGGCCCGAATTCGCGGTTCAGGAAGCAGGAAGTGGGAGTGCACAACAATTATGGACGGTGCAGCGAGCAAGTCTGGCTCGCGTGTGTTTGTGTACAGTCGGTAGGGGAGGAAAAAAAAGAGCCCGTGACGTGTTGACGACTGGAAGAGGTTATTTTTGCGGCCCCTTGTTCGCGCCCGAATGTTCGCGTGTGATTTCGCGCGGAGCCGCGTCGCGTTTCGGTTGACTCGAGTATGAGCGCGCAACATAACCTCAGCGACTAGATATTAGGTATTCCATCGGCGATTTAACGCTGCGGCGTATTGTTGCTTGTTTGCGGCTGGATGATTTCGATTGTTGTTGCTATTCGGGTGTTGTGATTGCCGGGACGATGGGAGTTTAAGTTAGGTGATTGTGGAATTTGTTTTGATTGCGCTCGGTTGCTGGATGGATTCAATTTTGAGTGATAAATGGATATGTGATCGTGACAGTTTTTGCGAATTTTAAATAACTGGGGATTTTGATGATTCAGTGTCAAAATTTGAAATGTAAATATTAATTCCAATACATAAATAAGTAACTAATTTTTGCCAATCTGATTTATGTGATTTTCATTTTATTTAAAATTTGTTTAATAAAATGAAGATTTATCATTGCTTTCAAAGTGATTTATGTCGAAAGTAAATTTGAAATTTTCATTTTATCAAGTGTAAAGTAGAGTAATTGCAATTTGTTATTCAAGAATTTGAATATGTGAATAATTTTTTTCTCTCTGATTTTGAAAAATAAAGTTATAATGGAGTGAATGTGGTTGTATTTTGAAAAATTATGACGAATTTGGTGAAGTTCTGAGTTTTTGACGAAGAAATGTGAAGAGGCACTGTTACGTAATTGTTGGTAAACAATTGTTTTTTGGGGTTAGGATGGTGCAACGTTCAGCAGCGCCTCGGAGGAATGTCAGGATACTCCTGGTGGGTGATCCTGGAGTTGGGAAAACATCACTCATATTGTCACTGGTGAGCGACGAGTATGCTGAAGACGTTCCCAGGAAAGCGGAAGAAATCACAATCCCAGCTGATGTTACTCCAGAGCAAGTGCCGACTCGAATTGTTGATTATTCTGGTAGATATCTAGTTTTTGCAAATATACACCTGGCATGGTTATTTTATGCCAGTATAAAATGCTTGCGAATAAAAAATGAAGAATTTTAGATTTTAGACTGATAATTGTAATTTTGTTTGCAGCTGAAGAACAAACAGAAGATCAGCTGTGTGAAGAAATACAAAAAGCTCATGTCATATGTGTGGTTTATTCCGTGGAAGATGAGGACACGTTGGATAAAGCTGCCAGCTACTGGCTGCCACTGATTAGAAAATGTTCCACAAACAATAGATGTCCTGTAGTCTTGGTTGGGAATAAGATTGACATGGTGGATTATTCAACAATTGAGGTATAGCAAAGAAACCTCATTTTATGATAACAGTATATTAACATCTAATAATGAATGTAAACAATAATATATTATTGTTTACAAGTAACTCTTGCATTATTCATATTAATTAAATCAGAATGGTGGCAAAACAGTTGATCAGCTCCAGTTTCACATGTCTCATTGTGCTGTGATACTCTGATTACAAACCATTAGTATCATTGGAACGCTAATTGCTCAAATAATACCTGAGTAAATATATTACTTTGCTAAGAAAGTTAATTTTAAAATTTGCGAAATATTTTATAACATTTACAGGATTGTATTATTAAAAAAATCATAAATGTTAGTTTAAGAAAATTTTGAGAATTTCTGAAAATTACAATTTTAAAAATTATTGAGTAAGAAAATTTTTACATATTATTTCGATTATTTTCTCTGACAAATAATTATTATATTTACTTGACTTTTCATCTGGCAATCGACATATAAATAGACCATTGAACCCAAAATTAGTAGGAATTTGTCAAGTTTTATAAAATAAAAAACTTATTTTATCCAGACCTATTCAAAAGGTAGTAATTACTTCCTTTTGTTCCAGGCTGTTTATCCAATAATGAAGGAATTTTCTGAAATTGAAAGCTGTATAGAGGTTGGTTTCTATATTGATAATTTTCTGAAGAAAACAGAAGCTTCTTACAAAAACCACTTATTCGATACCAGAATAAGATCCCAATTTAGATTTTTCTATAAGAATTAACGTTGATAAATTTGCAATGGCATGTATTTCATATATAATCTAAATTGACATGTTTTTAGTAAGAAGCATCAACAATTTTACAGGAAAACTGACATCAATTTGTATTTCAGTGTTCTGCAAAAACCTTGCAAAACATTTCAGAAATGTTCTATTATGCACAAAAAGCGGTGTTACACCCAACAACCCCACTGTATAATTACGATACGCAAGAAGTATGTATGCAACTAATTAATTTCATCAACTTTCTTATTACTCACCTTCACTCACGCACAAAGATGATTCATTATTTTGAATGTTACAGCTCACAGAAGAATGTAAAGTAGCATTAAGGAGAATATTTAAGGTAATATACCATAAATTGTTATTGGTTACTTGATTTTCTACTTACCTAAGTGTTTTTAATAGATATGCGATCTGGACAATGATGGCCTCCTAAATGATATGGAACTGAATGCATTTCAACAATGGTGTTTTAATACGCCTCTACAACCACAAGTTCTTGAAGATGTGAAAGCTGTTTTATCCAAAAATATTAATGATGGCATTTTTAATGGTTCTGTTACAATGCGAGGTTGGTATCACAATTACCAACTCTTTATTGAGATTATCATGGTTTATATTGACAATTGGATGGTTATTTCAGGTTTTATGTATTTGCAATGCTTATTTATTCAGCGAGGGAGAAATGAGACTACCTGGGCTGTTTTAAGGAAATTTGGCTACGATAATGATTTGAAAATGTCTAAAGAATATATACACCCACCGTATGTAATTAAAATCATTACACACGATTATCAATACAATATAGTTAATAATACAAATACAAATACAATCCAGTCGTTTATGTTTCTTCAGTTTAAAGGTACCTTCTGGATGCACGTCAGAACTATCACACAAAGGCCAAGAGTTCTTAACGTTACTTTTTAGTCTGCATGACAGAGACCAAGATGGTGCTCTGTCACCTGAAGAAACGGAATCATTGTTTTCCAAATGCTTATCACCGCCTTGGGGGGACGAGTATAAATATACTGTTGCTACAAATGAAAAGGTTATTATAGTTACCACATCATTTCAATATGAAAAGGAAAATAGTAAAACTATTATATTCACATAGTGAAATTGTGAAATATACCCAAAACATCTGTAGAGTTCATGTTTCTAGCCTTTATAATTAAAAATTCTGCAAAATCAGAAAGAATTTTTTTAGAACAAATTTTTACTAAATCTTTACTCTGTTTATACCAAACGAAAAAATTCTCACTACATTTTTCATAGTTCCCAAAAATTCCTCTAGGTTCGCATTCTGTTCTACAAATTCCAATTCTAAAATGCCAGAAATTTTAATTCAAACATTAATTTTCAGGGCTGGATTACTTATCAAGGGTACATGTGTCAGTGGGCATACCTGACATACACAAATGTAAAAAAGACTTTAGAATATATGGCGTATTTGGGTTACACTCTTTACAATAACGAGTGTCCAACGACAGCCGTGACGGTCACGCGTGAAAAGAAGCTCGATTTGGCGAAAAAGCAGTCGAGTCGAAACGTGTACAGCTGTCACGTGATTGGTCCCAAAAGCAGCGGCAAAACCACGCTCTGTCGAACATTCATTGATCCAAAGCTCGAGGTATTGATGAAAGCGAAATCGAATGCTTTATCCGAGAAATTCTATCGTTACTGATCGACGTTTGTTTGCAGAAATTGTCCGATGCAACGGTACCAGTGGATTCGCACGTAACTGTAAATACGGTGCATGTATATGGCCAAGAGAAGACAATAATTTTGCGAGATATCAATATAATCAATATTCAAGATGCCTTAACTCCAGCACAAATCCAGTGTGACACGGCGGCCCTTGTGTTCGACACCACCAACCCGAAATCTTTTGAATATATAGCAAGGATCTATATTGTATGCATTTGTTTGTAATTTTATTACGGTTTCTTGAAGGTTTGGGTTGGTTTAAATCATTGGATGAAAATGGATAATTGGAATTAATTGATAACAAGTGATGACTTAAATCACTGGATTAAAAGGAAAAATTTTATTTATTTATTTTTTCAATTTAATCAGCATAATTTAAGGGAATCATTTGTTAGAATGGCTAAAACTGGTATTTTTCAACTGATTTTTCAACATGTTCTAAATTTAGCAAACAAATTTTGGAAAGAATTTTGAGAAACCCACAACTTAACAAATTCAGCACAGGTCTTTAGGATTTTTATATGAAACTTTTATATTAATATAATATATTTACAACTTTTTTGTAATGGGTTTATCAAAAATGCATTTATCAATTTTTTTCTTTAAATTCGGCATTCGGTTCCTACATTGTAGGTACTGTTTATTGTTCATATTAAAACCATATTAGATATGATAAATTGGTTAAATCAATCAGTTCTTGAGTTCACGCTAAACGTAATGTTGACTATTGGTTAATGTCTGGCAGCGAATTGAGGATTCTCGTTTAGTTGACATGTTTTAGAGTTAGAATTTTGCTGTCTATGACAAATTCCGCCACTAAAACTATTTATTAATTTACAAATAATGTATAAAAAACACTGTTAGCGCCAAGTAATCAATTCATGCTTGTTTTTTCATTTCGACATCACCTTAAATTATTAGATTAAATTAAATGGTTTAAATTTTGATTAAGGTGAAACGTCACATCGGTGATCCTCTAAAGTGCAAATTGTGCTTTATCTTTACTCAGAAGCTCAAATCCAAATTACTCAAAAATGCAACATTGTACTGTAACGAAAGCGAAAATTACTTTTAGGTATCAAGATTCGGGTGTTTATTATTTATTCAATGATTCTATCCTATTGAATTTGAGAATGTACGTACACTTTCGTAAAAGCTATATGGCTCTGACACTGATCTTTAACAACAAAGGAAAAGAATTCGTCTTTTTTGAGAACTATACCATTTTTACTGCATCGAAAAAATGCAAGTCTTGAATAGTTTCATTGCAAGTTTAAACTAAAGCTGCTGATAAAATTATTTTAAAAAACAGACAACTCTGTGACTTTAGTCTTGACATATCTCATTAAAACCGAAAAACTTAATCCATTTCGACCAATGATTGTCATCTATCTTTCAATTTATTTACCAGTCAGCTTACAGTACATTCTCCAATAACTTTTGCAGAAATACTTTGCGGAAAGTAAGATCCCGGTGCTCGTGATTGCGAACAAAAGCGACCTCGCGGAAGTGAAGCAGGAGTACCTGTTTCAGCCGGCAACGTTTTGCTCCAAGTACAAACTGATGCCGCCTCAGCCGTACAGCGTATCGCGCGCGGTGCGCCGCGAGATTTTCGTCAAACTCGCGACGATGGCAGCATTCCCGTAAGTTCACTTTGCGAGCCCTCCAAAACCCACCGTCTCCCCGTCCCCGTCTCTTTGACATTCGAATCATGTTTAGACCTTGACTTGCTGGCAATTACTTATGAATCTTAGACTTGCTTGCCGTCGGCAACGTTCTCTTATTCGGTACCTTTTTTTCTCCCGAATCGGTGTTCTCTCCCTAGCTACCTCTGTCATGATTCCCATTTTTCGTTCCTTACTGTCTGTTACGTACACGTTTTTCAGAACTTGCACCCCTCCACTATAATTACCACGATATTCCGGATTCAAAGTAACCGTTTAATTGTTTGTACTTTGGTCCACACTGTCTGTATGTGAGTTCTGACAAACTCGTAGTTTAAACGTAAACGACATACTCGAATGATTAGGAGGCACTAACAAAGAGCAATTTCATGTTTAGCCGCTTTCAAGCAGCGTGGGTATTATTTTACAAACACAGGTTGGTTGTTATACTCTTCTCCGTATAAAGTGTACAACTCGAACGAACAATTCAGTTTGCCGACTTCTTAAATTTGATACAAGCCAAGGGTCAACACATGCGATGTGCTTAAGCGTGCAGTTTGTACGGTTTCTTTTTGTAGGACGGATGACAGACCAGTGTCTTTTTTGTCAATTGATTCTGTACAGGAGAGAAATGATTTTTGAATATTAAAAGGTATATCATCAGTTAAGTGATGATAATGAATTACTGCGAGTTTATACAAAAAATGTTGATGTTTGAAGAGGAGATAGTCGTTTTTTATTCTCCAAAAATATATTTGTATATTTTATATTAATATATTAATAGTAGCTATATTACTATTTGTCTTAAACATAAGTTTATTAGGTTGATGGGCTTATTTTTCAAAAGAAATGTAAGCGATTTCAAATTGTATGCCTTGGAACCTATGATGAGGAAGAATTTCTCAATATTTGATTGAATTTTATTGCACTGTTTTCGAGAAAATTAATGTTAAACGAGCTCAACCAGAGCTCGATTTTGGAATGAATTAGATGTCTTCTTATAATTTCAAAACAAATTTTCTCGGTAACGACTATCTCCTCTTCAAACATCAAAATTTTTTGGTAAACCAAATTCTAGGAAATTATTTTTTGCTTTTTTTTTACTAAAAATAGTATTAATTTAAAAGGCTCGGCATTTCTGGAATGTTTTGTAAGATTTAAGACCAAAATGTAAGATTAAATTCAACGAACATATTTCCTTCACAAGACTGATGGAATATCTTGCAATATTCCCAACATACTTTCTCTCTGTGATTTACAAATTTTCCGTACTCAATCCCACTGCGTGATAACAGACTTGCAGATCGAACGAACGAAAATGTCAAAACTGAACGAAACTGACTTATTTTCAGTCCATTGAGACGATTGGTTCACATGTTGTTCCTCAAGCCAACACCAAACGAATGGTGGCACTATGTGACAAGGTTTAGATTCCAATGGAGACCATGTTTTACATTTGACTGTTTGCGCTATAACTTACCTGACTTTGCACTGTAACTCAACTAATACTATTTGAAAGACTCTGAGAAAGATGCTACTTTTTCGGTTTCGTACTTTTGCATCGCTTAATGGCCGCGCAAAGCAGTGCGATTGTGCATGAGCATGTGAATATCGATTCTACGAACTTCAAAACTGAATTTTAATACTTCCTTTTTATTATCAGTGTTCTTGGAATTTTCTCGTTTCTAAATTTGACATTTTGACAGTCTTCTTCAGTACTCAGAGACTTCGTGTGTTATAACAGCGCTTTCTTTACTGCATCAGTTCAGAATAGTGAAAAATGACGAAAAAAAGAATATAAGAGGTGTAACAAATATCTTGCAATTACATTATCTTAATTAAAAACCAAATAATAAATATCAAATAATTGTATACAGGATAGTCCATGGAAAATATTTTAAAATGTAAACATTTTTAAAAAGCTGTCTATTGGTAAATATTTAATCTCTGTTTTACCAAAAAAAAAAAAACATCTCTATATGTACATTCTTGCGAATAGTTTTAAAACAAAATGCTTGAACTTTCTTCATTTTTTAATACATTTTTATAATACTTTTCATGGACCACCCAGTATTCATTTCTCTAACATTTACAGCGCTTTTATAACTTTTAATCTGATTGAAGTATGAGATCCAACAGTTTAATTCTTCTCCAATTTGTTAACACGACATAACGTTTGATAACATTTCAGTTAATCAAGCAGCCGTTTTTAGTCGATGGCAAATTAATTTTGGCTTGCATGAGATTTGAGAATTTACTTGGGACCTAAGGTTGAATTGCGACGCGTTATGACAATGATTGTTGCACTTTGTAGGCACATGAAGCAGTTCGGATTGATGCAAGGGGACTCGATTGTTTGGTGGAAAGCCGGACTGGGCCTCGCTGTGGCGACTGTCGCTGGGTTTGTGGTGATGCGCGTCTTGAACACGAATAAAAGATAGTCTACCATTTCCCCTTCCCCTCTTCGATACCTAAACGCTTGATTGCGAAGAAACGTGTCCCACGAGTCCCGCGTTAAGTTAATGAATTATGTTCATAAATCATGTACAGTAGTTTCGAATTCAGTTGTTTGAATTATACAGTTTGAACCAAGGTTTTGTACTTTGCTTTGGAGGGCATTTTTCCTTTCAACTTGTGTCTGTCGCTGTGCAATTTGTTAACGAGTCATCTGCATGTGTGCAAACACAAATTCAATTGTGGAATTTTGTTTTATATTCAGAGTATACATAAATATAAGGATATGTAATAAAACATATTTACTCCTAACCGAGTCACTGATTGTATGAGCGTTTACATCTCACGAGCTGCTCCTTGAATTCTTTGCAGTTTGCGAGGTTCGGTTCGTGAATGGCGCAGGCCAGCATCTGCTCTTCCTCTAGTTGACAAACTTTCCCCACGTTCGAAGACTGCTGTTCTTGCGGTGAAGACTGGTCCTTGTCACCTTTGTTGATGATCTTGTCCGCAATCACTTGACCCTAAATTTTAGTAATCGGATTTCGATATGTATGGTTTTAATGATATGAAGCGGTTTGAGCTTGCCAAGTCAAAAAATGACGAAGTTAAGGGTACGCATTACATTACTTTTCAGCACAAGAAGAAATTCATAAATTTAATAGAATATCAGTTTTTCGAAATATGTAGTTTTTGGAGGCAAAAAAGTTTTATTTAGAAAAAATAATTCCCCATTTCTGTGGGGACCGTGAAATTTTGTATAAATGAGAATTTTTTTTTAACTTATAAACTTTGCGTACATTGTAAAAATAAATAAAATAATTCACAAAAAGGAAATTCATTTCATTCTAACTTTTGATTACATTATATATTCGCAAAAATGAAGATAATACAAGTTTTTAATGACAGTTATTTTCGTTTTCTTGATTTTGAAGCAATTTCAAGCTGTTATTTTCTTATATTTGTTATTAGCTTAATTTTTTATAATCCGCGTTTATAAATTGCAAAGCATTCTAATTCTATCATCTCTCAGGGATTGTATTACATAAGTATGTACATTTTTCATTTAAAGATAATTGAACAGTCTACAAGAATATGAAGCTTTTTTTTCTAAAAAATACATATTTCATCCTTAAAATACTATATAAAAAACTAACTTTGGAAAATGGTACGTTCCATTCCAATTTGTTGTCAAATGAGAAGTATAATTCCAAAGTTTCATTAATTTATTCGAATTTCTTCGTACAGCTAAAAATAAAAGTAATGTTTACAGTACCCTCAACTATATAAATGTAAATCAATAATATTTTTTAATTAAATATTTACTACATTGGCAAACTGTCGCGTACTGTTAAATTAAAAGGCACATCTAAGTTGATCCTTCTGCACTAAAATTACTGATTGTCCGAAAACGATTAATTCATTCAAAAGTCAGGTCAAGTCAGAAAAGTCAATTTTCTTTCAGTTAAAGCGTCTGTAAAATGCTAGGTGTACAAGTAATAAAGGTGTACAAATTTACTGCCTATGATAATTTATTTCAGGAATTCATTATCAGTAAAGTAATGAAAATGAAATCATGAATCGTTACTTTCTATAAATCTATCTATAAAATAAAAAGTAAAAGGAGAAAGGTTAATCATCACAAACGTTGATGATCTAAGCATCCTAAATAGAATTAATCATCATAGTTTCAGTAATTACACAATACTCTACAATCATCATTGCACTTGTGTCATAATGAAGACCTTCAATCTTTTACTGACGCAAAGGTACCAAATTATCACTTATTTGTTTATAGATATTGATGCAAGTTATTTGATGCAAAGGGATAAAAGTGTGACACGTGTGCGTATTACTCAAATCGACATAATTTAAGCAAATATGTTTTAATTATTGTAAATATTTGAAAAATACGGGGAAAATAGTTTTGATCCAGACAGCGGATTGGTAAATATCAGATTTTAATACTTTTACAATCGTTTTCAATAGTTTTACAAACGTTTACAATCGTTAAATTTAATACTTTAACAAACGTTTACAATCGTCATCTATTTTTAAATTGTTTGGCGATATTATTATTTATAATAAGTGAATTACTTACCGCAACTACACCTGCCGCAGTTCCTACCATTGTCCCTACCATTCCAGAACCACCACCTCTTGGTTGAACAACATATAATTTCGTTCTGCAATAATCACATTTGGTTAGGTCAACTTATTCAGCAAATCAACTATCCTGTTGAAAAATACTTATAGGAATTGTCCTATTTACTTATAAGTATGTAAGAGGTTTCTGCCCGAAAGATGTTTAAATTTGCATTTACTTTTTTATGGCAAACCAATGTCTATATGAAAATATATATAAATTCTGTAAAAATATCCTATCCTATTAGAAATTCTATTAGTCTACATGTAAATACCTCTGAGCCATTTGCATCGCAGATAAGTCAAACTGACTCATCTGCTATGCTTAAACACAGCAGATACGTCAGTTTGAAACAGAGCCGTGCAGATATGACAGAATGGTTCGAAGGTACCGATGTTTTTATGAGGTTTTTGTTTACTTTTCCGATAAATATTTGATAATTTCTAATAGTTTTTATTAGCATTTTTCAACAAGGCAATTAAACTGGTTAATAGTTTCATGTATGCATACAATTTTGAATGTTTTATCAGTTTTAATAAATATTTATATTCAGTAGATAACCAAATTATATATGGAATAATAAAATAAAATAAATAATAAAAAAAAAATAATAAAAAAAAGTTCGTTTGTTGAAATTCCAGGTATAATATATTATTGCAAAGATACTTTTCTATCTATTATGTTTATTATTTTCAATTTATAAAAGCATCTTATTACTAAAGTGATCATGTTCATTATGATTATTAAACTAAAATATCTCAAGATGATCGAATCGCTGTTTATTGATTAGTCATTAACTGATACATCCACCTGAATTCAACCAAAGTTGGTCATTCAACTAATACTACGCTTTCTCCCAAAACTAACAAAAAAAATCTTGGATAAGGTATTAAGTAACAAGTCCAGTTCCGATTGTTTACATCTAATTTATTGGCTTTTCAATGATTTTGCTATTTTATTCAACAGTGACAATGATTTTGCAAATGCCGTCTTCACAATTACTCTTGACCATAGAAATTACACATTGATTGACATTGTCGTTCTCCAAAACAATAATACTATTACGACTATGGAACTTTACACCATGCCTGAAACAGAAAAAACGATATCTTTAGAATCACACAATTGTAACTTAACTACATTTTTCCATCACTGAGAAAACACCATATCAATCATTTCACATTGTACATTGTAAATGTGACAATATGGTATGAGAACTAAAACGTTACCCTGCAAAAAATGTGTGATAAAAATGAATAAAAAAGAACTTCGTAAATTGGAATTCAAGTTAAATTTTTTTATGTCAATCTAACTGGTATTGCAGAGAAAAAAGGATTCTTTGAAGAAAAAAAGGATTCTTTTCAAGAATGTACAATTCTTGAAAAGAATTTTACAATCCCATTTGCTTCTATTATATTTTTGCAGGGTATTATATACATGATAAAATCTAATTTTCTCAGTGAAAGATTTATTCCATACACCCACCATGGGCCTGCTTGCACTGAAGAAGAGCCTCATTGAATCCCTGGCACAGGGACAAGTCAGCCTGGTTCTGTGCACAGTTCAAGAATTGCTTCAACTCAAAGCTGCAGGCGCTTCCCTGTGTGGTGTCTTGAACTGGGTTGTACTGCTGGTTGTACTGCTGGGTCGCCGCCGGGGCAACAGCAGCCTGGGGCTCAGCCTGGGCAGCGGCTTGACCACCGTCGCCGGTGATCAATCTATCGATCTGCCGTGCAGCAGTGAAGGCGATGGTGTTGGCGGCAGCAGTGGCGGCAATCTGTCCCATGATACCTGGACCCTGGGAAGCTGGCGCCTGTGCCGCCATCGGGGCAGTCGGGGCTGCCCTGACTGGCGCCACTTGAGTTGGTGGTGCAGCTCGGGCCGCTGGCCTCACACTACAAAAATGAGGTATTAGTTTAAAATAATGGATTTATGAAAATATTAAGGTATTTTAGAGTAAATTGCCTTCACGGATTTCGAATAGTTTCATTTACAAAAAATTCATGTTTTTTAATTCTTACAGTATGTAGGATAGGTGATTGAAAGAATTTAGCTGTATTTTATTGATTTAGTAGATATAGATCATCGGAGCAGTGACTGGGAAATACATAACATCCGCAGACTTTTATGGTGGAAGTTACGAGGAAAGTTGAGAAAATTATGAGAAAAATACGATGAAGAGGACTTGTTGCATATTATTGACATATGTAATAGAAGTCAAAATATTTCAAGAACAATTAGTTTTAAATTTTGCATCCCTTGTAGCTAATATGTTTTAGTGAAGACTGAACTACAAGTAATTACTCAATATTTAAACATATTTTTCTGCAGTACAAAAGATTTGTTTACTAAATGTTGGTGCATGTTCTAATTATTTTTTTTTACTGAGAAAAAAACTTCTCAAAGCTAATTTACTTTTGACCTATTTACAAACGAAAGTTCCCTTAATATTTCTGGGGAATATTATAAATGGAATGTTGGAAATGTGTATAATTGTTTGGTGCTCATTCTTTTAAATAACATTTTTTAAATTTAATTTATTTTCAACATGAAAGGACAAAAAATGCTCCAAAAATTTTTACGAAATTTTATAAAATCATGAAAAATTAAGAAAATAGAGAAATTCCACAGTGACACTTTAATTAAAAACCAAACTTGCATATATATTCATTATGCAATTTTAATGTGTTGTTTTGACAACTAAAAACACTTCGTCATTCTGATATGAACTCTATTATGTATCACTCATGCATTTATATTTGTAAACAGAAATTATTTTATACAAGTTTTTATATGAGTACAGTACTTCCATTACATCCTGTAGGTTCTGATAACAATCAGTTAGGCATGTGTAAAGTACACGTGAGATAGTTAAAATCAGAATTCTGCCAACTAGCGTCAGTATTGCTTTTTCATTTGGCAAAGGGCCAACTGTGTCGCATGATAAGACAATACTTAATTTATAAAAAGTTTGTCACCATGTTATTTTTGAAGTTTGCAGTTGGAGGTTCATCTCAGAGTAACCTTTGGACATGAGTATATAGAGCATGTTTTTAGGAGGATAATGACGTGTTGGGATGAATTGTGTTTTTATTTAATTTAAAGAGTGACGTCAAGGATGTATAGTCAGATGTAATGTATTGAATACTTTGCTAGAAAGTGTCAGCTTTATCAATAAACGTGATTTTTTCAGAAATTCTTACATTAAGATAATGTGTTTAATGTTTGCTTAACATTGCAAGGAATTTTCGTAAAAATTGATCAATATCCATATCAATAAGTGATAGTAAAATGATTACAAAACATATTTGTAATAATTTTAAATAATTTTTAATCTACAAAACAAACGAAAATCAAATAAAATGTTCAATTAACTGTTCAAGTATTTTTAATTAATTAATTAATCTTCCGATTCCTTGTAGCTCACATGACCAGACATTCTATTCATAACCTTCAACTGACTACACGCGCATGAGCAATATGCTCATAAAATAGAAAAAATGCACCCTTACTTAGAACATGATTATACCCTAATTAAGTAAAATCCCTTGTTATTAGACAAAAGACCTAAAATTGAAATGTTCCATTCAATGAAAATGACCGTCAATTGAGACAACGTGAACTTTAGAACAAGAAACTCGGAACGCCCACCACACCCGATTAACTCATTAAAAAAAATTTTTTTTCGATAGCAACTAAATATTAAACTTACGTCCTAGGAGGTGGTGCAGCTCGTCCTCTTCGTGGCATTTTTTTGCGTTATAAAAGCTTTTTTCACTTCGTCAATTAATGTAGTGTAAAAGTTGCGTCTTATTTGTCGCTCGTTCGATCGTTTACTGAATCAGAGACGAGACTGCGGACTGTCGTTACGTAAGAGATTCTGCGCAGAGTCGCCTTTTGGCGTTTTCTCGAACTTTCGAGATTGGCGGGAAATTTTTAAACCGAACAAAATTGGACAACAGCGCGGGTAGTGGGACACGTTTATTTGTCGGATTGGTCGAAAAGGGAATTCGGAAATGCGTCGTAGCAGTTGGTTTCTTTGTGATATTTCACGAAATCTGACGTAGGCGATTCACGTGGCTGGGAATTGCGACAATTTTGGTAACGGAATTCTTGGTGTCACTGAATTGCAAAAATTGTCGCAATGGTTGCATTGACCTTGAGAATGTACCAGTTATTGACCGATTCGAAGAAAAGATACGAAATTACGATTTTTTAGTAAAACAACTGAAGTTTTTATGAGTGCCCGAATGACATTTAATGTTTAAAATGAAACAAAATAATTAATTTCGGCTAAATGTTTTCTTTTTATTATTATTAGTAATTTATTATTAAAATGAGTCATTAATTAAGGTGATGCATCATCTTACTAGATCTAGAGATGAAAATGAGATTGTGTGGTTTATGCAATAAGAAATGGAATTAACCTAAGAAAAACTAGTCGTTGTTTGAAAATTATACAATTAATTAGTTGGGTTGATTGATTTTAACTTACTCTTTTTTTACGACGGGTCTTGGCGGAGGTGGAGCCTGTCTAGGAGGTCTGCTCTTGGAGGAACCAAAGGAACGGGATCTCCCTCCGCCTCCAGATCTTCTGGACATCTTTTAATTAATTTATTGACTAGGAACTCCAAAATATAAATATATGATTATGTTTAATTGATTTAGTTGTGCGATTTTTATGTGGTTAAAAATACACTTGATAATTTTATGTTATTTTAGTATTTTGGTTAAATGTTTACTTTTGTATTGTAATTTGGAAACTGTACAGGCATTTTGGTCAACGATCTGAATGTAGCTTTTATTGCAATTTTTAAGTGACAGAACATATGAAATGTATATATATTATAAAATGACACGAAATTGTAAGGAAACCTAAAAGATCACATTTATTTATTGTAAGATTTGTTGGTAAGTGAAAATAATTATCAGCGTATATTATCATCACTCGACAACTTATCGACTATCAAACTAATTCCAACAGTCTTCTGTAGATGGCACGAAATGTGACTCTTGAAACCAAAGCTTTTACAAGTCTCAACTATTTGTCATTCTTTGTCATTTTTTGTTTGCTTAACATTTGTAATTGTAATTCTTCCTATTTTGAATGTTAACACTCATTTGTTAACATTATTCTAATCAATATGACTTGGTTAAAGAAAAAAGTCGTTATTTTTCTGTAAAGTTTTTTAAGAAAAAAATTCTTTTTTAAGCAATGCAATATTATTAGCATTTTCATCTTTAATAATATAAAAAAACATTAAACTAATGGTATCTATCTTTAGATGCCTCGAAAAAATTTTGTTATATAGAAAAATACCCTAAATAAATAAATATCATGTAATAATAATTGTTACTGAATGCAAACAATTCATAAACTCAAAGTGCATAGAACTGAATAAATGAAATCGCAAATGATCAAAATCATCATATAAAATAAGGCTGGTTACAGTAATTTTTTTATTTCCAGTAACTTGTATTAAATATTGTTTGTTAAATTTAATGTTACCGGAAGCGAAGGTTCGCACGAGTTGAAAATCGGTAATCTGGATTCACACGATACCTTGGTGCAGATTGTTCAATGACGCGTTGTTGTCATGAAGCCGATTCTCGCGCGTTAGAAGGAACTTCCGCCAAGAGAGCATCTCCATAATTTCACGTAAATGCCAGGCACGCGGATTTTTTGCACTTCCATTTATATTCGTTTGTTAAATTTGAGTTCACTTCATGTACGCAAGTTAAACAAATCTGGCGCTGGACCTTGAAACCCGCGAATACATTAAAGTGGAAACAGAGTGTTTTACTTATGTAATGCATGATTAATGGCCCTTTAACGAATGACAGTTTTGTCCTTTTCCTTCATTTAAAAGGACATATCTGTAGGTTTTAAATGGAATATGTTTCCAAAGAATCTCTATAATCTTTCCTAGTAAAACTAGGCCATTTAGGAAACATTCTTAATATATTCCTAACATAATCCCAACATATACCCAATTTTTGCAATATATTCTTGGGAATACGTTTCTAATGTTTGTAAATTATTGGAAATGATAATTAAGTTTTTTAAGATTATAATTCCCAATATGATTTATAATTTTATAATAAAATGAAATATTTTGTATAAAAAATACTTATATTCCTAATATATTTCCAATATATTTCCAATAATTTCTTTTTTTTTACTCTGATTCCACTATCTCTTTACGCGGAAATTTACTGTTTAATAACTGCCAAAATAATGTCGTTTGAAACATTTACACTAACTGGTTTTAAATAATTGATTACACATGCTTGTTAAAAAAAGCTTGTTTACGCCTATGTATTTCCTCGAGTGACACTGAGAGAAATCGCTTTTTTATATTCTAATACATTCGCGCGTAGATAAATATTTAAACCGAGAAGCAGCTCATATCCCGGCGGATATAAAATTATAATTCGCGATTAACATTGAGCAACGAGTAATGATCGCGACAAGCGCGTCCCGATAATGAGAAATTGCTCAATTGTAAAGGTTTCGATTGTTTTCTCGGTTCCCCCGCCGAGTACACGCGTTGAATTCCACCAAGGTTTTCAGGAAATTAAAAATAACGACCGCGTCGCTTTTTACATACAAATCGTTCCGCGCGAGACGTGTTCGAACCCTCAAATTCGCGCAAAGGCAAAGGAGGCTGCGAAGACAATGTCAGATTCGACCTCTAAGAAACATCGTCAAGCTGGATTTCTTTTCTGGCTTTTGTTGGTTTTGTCCGTGTATTCAAGTTTGACGTGTAAAAGGACGTTTCTTCAGTTAATTTCGTAGATGTGATATTGTATAATAATATAATAGGAATTTAAATGCCGTGCAACATGACTGTTTTCGATTTTAAATGCCCGAAATGTTAAAAATTGTTCGTACGAACGAACTGATGAGAGAAGCATTTTACCATATTTCGGTGTTTATAAATGCGCTTTTACGATTCCGTCGATTTGGCTAATGAGATTTCGCTGATGCTGAAGAGAAAATTCATTTATATTATCGAAGGGAAATGTTATTCGTCGAGCGGAAATGGATTTGAGGAAGGACATTCGGACTGAGTGAACCGGGAAAGAAAAATCTTTGAGAAGGAATAATATTGAACTTCAATGGTCTCTTCGAAATAAATAAATTCGGCGAGGTTTTTCATGTTACTGAAATTAATTTTAAATTACAAAGTTATTTTTGGTATAATAAAAACAGGACGACTTAAAACTTAAATTATTACAATTCTTTCAATTTTGTAATTTTTACAATTTATTATTTACAACATCCTCTTTCGGATATTTATAAAAATAGCTTTCCGCCGATTTTACCTGCAAACTATTTTTTACTCGAGATTCAGTGCATTGCGAACAAGTATATAAAGTGATTCACCTGTGTTATGATTTGTGTTATTACAATTATGTATCAAACAAGGAAAAGAAAAAGAAATGGTGCTCACTGAAAATACCCAAACAAAAGTGAATCATAATTTGTTTAAGTGTCTATTTGAGCATCTTGTCTCAACTCAGAGCCGAACATCGAAACTTTCGTTTCATTTTGCATATTTATTTTAGAAATGCGCCGAATATATCAACCGTATTTTGTTGTACCTGTTTCCTGTATAGTTAATACTTTACTTTTTTAACGAAGCTAACCGAACCCGAATAAATGTCGTTCCGTTTCATTGAATGCCGTGCCATTTCTTACAATTAAACAACTACTTCTTATCGGAAACTCTCGGTGTTTATTTGACAATTACGACCGGCGTCTCGTATAATTTTGTTAAGACGGCAAACACGATTACACATCTTGCACTTAGGTCAGGAAATTTGTCTGAGGTCTCGCGCCGATAAGATTTAGCTACATTTACAATAAAAACTCATTAATTAAAACCTGTGCAAATTTATTAATTTTGCTATTTGTCGACTGCGGATTCGCCAACGTTACCTTGTAAACTTTTTTTATTAAGTAAATTTTAAAGAATAACTTTGTAAAAAGAATCTCTGAAAAAGACTGATAACTATTCTGAAAAACTCTGAAAAGCTCTGAAAACCTCTGAAAAAGTCTTAACATTTCTTCCATTGGGGCTTGTCAGAAGTTTTCAGACTTTTTCAGATATTATCAGAATTTCAATTTCTACCAGGGTAGGAATGTACAACTTTTAATTTATAAATTGGGTAATAGAGAATAAAGGATTAGAAAATGGTAATTCTTTTCAATCTATTTCTATTCTATGTTTGAAGATGATAACATTTATGGAATATAATTGCAATTTAATATCATTACAGTAGGTTACTTTATATCAACTAATAGAAATTCACTTGTGAAATTTAGATATATAAAAAATGTAACCTGAAATGTAAATTTTCTACTGTATTGAATTGAATAGAAAACAGTGCAATTAGATTCCATTATGCACAGCTTTTTCTTAGAATACAAATCGATGAAAAAGTATTGGTTCTTCACAGTTTCTATTCCAATCGTTTAGATTGTGAATCTAGAATTGTACAGTCCTATTCTTGTGAATTTACTTTTATAAAATTTTTTATACAGTACTTGATATTTCGGGACAACAGAAGTACGGTAGGAATGTCATTCTAAAAAACATTTCCACGATTAATCACGCTTGATCGTACTCGAGACGCCCGTGTAAATTATTATACACATTTATTTGCATGAATTATATAAAAGTACGTGAGTCAGGTGGTCGTCGCAGACTTTGGTAATCATTGTCACACGGGCAAACACGGACAAACAATGGAACCTGGAGAACCGGGTGAATCACTCGAAATTGTTTGGGTTGTAATTACAGGTGTTTGGGATGTCCGCAAATAAAATAACATCTTTGTCGAAGACACGTGGTCGTTAACAAATTAGAGCTATGAGTAGGCAAACAGTGATTAATTGTCTTTGCAATCTTGAGTACACATTTTCCTCGGACATTTTTCACGTTTTCATTCATAAGTTGCTCGATTGAAGCTATTTGATATTAAAATTGAAGAGAGTGGTAGCAGACTCTCTGTTGTTTTGCAGACTTTTGTGGAACATTTTTTGCAAAATTCAGTCTGCAAATTCATCTGAAAAGATCTTTGGAAAACTGTGAAAAATCGATAAAATTCTATAAATCTCTGTAAAACCCTACAAAACGACTTTTCACAAAATCTGCTACAATTTTTTCAACAATGTTTAAAAAGTTTTTTTTTCGAATTCTGCAGAGCTTTAAAAAGCTTTGTAGAATTTTATATATTTTTATCAATAAAAATGGCCTTGCTCTTCACTTTATCTAAGAAAACCAATTAATATTGCGAGTGTTGAGAAACCCATGCATCAAAAACATTTGTTTTACATATTTTTGAACATTCCTTTGCAATAAAACTGTAACACTCATCATTCGTGAAAGTTCGAACAGTAATTGGCCGAAAACCACAACAAACAGGTTTAAAAATATCAGTAGCAGTGTATCGGGCCGAAAACGTTGAATTGAATATAAAGGCAAAATTTACGCGAGGGTACGAAAAGTTACGAGAGAGAAACTCATAACGTCCTTGGCGCTGATCGCGCCTATGAAATCATCACGCAGAAACGGCCGCGTCAATGATCGCATGCCATTGAGCGGAGTTTCGCTGTCGAATTATCGCGCGTCGAAAAAAGATTTTCCGCTTTGTTCCCGGGCGCTGTTGCATTGACAGTGTGCCATTGACATTGTCGTTGGTCCAGTTCGTTGCCAACTTCCTCAATTAATTGAATTGCCGAGTCAATGCGAAACCAATTTATCAACGCGCTAACGCATTTTAGAAGAATCGTACGTCATTTTTGCGATTTCTCTTCGGAACGGGAACCAGCGGTTTTTGTGCGAATTTAAATCGCATCAGTTCGACACACTTTAAGGATGTTCCGTTTCGTCCTTTTGTCCGTGTTATAAGTTATGTTGCATTTGAAATAATATCGACTGAAAATTGCCAGAAAAATGACATGAAATGTGCAGCTTTAATTGCATTTGAATTTTATTTCAAATACAATATTAAAAATAATAATTTAGGTTTTATTTAAATGACATTTTTCAATGCCGAACTTAATGTTGAATAAATTGTTAAAAATAGGAAATATGAAATTAAGACATACATTTTCACATTTAAATGAATAATGTTTTTGGAAGATTTTGAACAAGTTTTTTTGGAAACTCTGAATCGTTTAAAATATTTTCATTAATTTAAAAAAATTCTAATATATCATCTAAGTTTCATTATTTGTTAAATAGACGTAGTACACATAAGAAAAAAAGTCTCCCGGACAAACGATCTTTTTAAAGCCTCATAAAGTCGCAATAGAAATGGACGAAAAATGTGGTGGGAAAATTGATCGTGGGAATTCCGCGAAGCGTCGAAGTGAAGAAAATGTGATTCACAGTTCGAAATCGGGGGATTTGCGCGCGGAAAGTAAATGATCTTGGTCATACGAAATCGACGTGTTTCGCTTGAGGTATGAGTCATCGTCGATCGATATTCATCGGGGGAGATCGACCGATTATTCTCTTTACGTAGTTATTGATGATAATGTGACGAGTCGAGCCTTGCGTCACGGCAGACATTTGAAAAATATTGACGAGTTTTTTTACATTAATTGCACGGATAAATACGATAAGACGGTCTAAAATGTGTCTGCGATAAGATTCATTCGACGCGATATCGCCGTAAACATTTTCAGTCTAATAAACTAATTATCACGGACAACAATGCTATTGATTTATCAGGCGCGTTACGCAGGTGTTTAAAATGTCAAATTCACGTTTGGTCCACTTCCGCGTGAAATCGAAAAAGGCGGTGTCGCATGAGTTACTCCATTGTTTCGCAACCGAAAAAGTTCGCTTTCAATTAATCCTTTTCCGTAAATGGGATATTTCGTGTAAAACCGACATTTCCTTGATTATCGGTTTCTTTGGAGTAAATAACTAAGGTCGAATGTTTTTGTCGGAGTTACATTAAAAAGCAGACAGGTTTATAGTTTAAATTTTAAAGTGCATTTTTATAGTCCATAAGAAATGTTTGAACTTTATTTTATATCGCCGTTATCGCCATTTGTTTATTCACTTTGGTCTAACGATAACACGGCGATATCGTGTTTATCTAATATCATAATTGTGAGTTTAATTGAATTTGATAAGTATCGGGAAAAAAATTTAACAGGCAAAAAATGTTCACGTTCTTCGTACTATTAGTAGACAGGTTTAGAGTTATTAATGGTTGTTAAAAATAACATTCAAATTACAGTGATTTTCGTTATCGTACCCTGAATTCACGATGCAAAAACAGGCCTCTTATTTGAAGACATTTACCTTGGCAGAAAATTCACAAAAAGTGTGATGCGAACTACCTTTTTATTTTTATTTTATTGTATAAACACGAAAAACGTTTGAAGTCTTAAATTAAGGAACCATTTACTGAAAAATAAAAATAAAAAATTACTAAAATAATATTTTAAAAAATACAATAATTTTTCATCTTATATGTTAAACTGAATTTACATTGGAATCCATATAAAAAAGAAACCAAGTTCAGACGTTTTTTAAGGTAGTTCCTTTATTAAATTAAAATAATGAGAATTCGATGAAACTTTAAATCTGGATTTTTCAAGGCTACTGTTTGATTTTCCAAATCCCCAAGCATTTCGTCTGCTTAAAAGCCGTGATATCAGAATCTAAAACAGTTGAAATGGTATATATAGTGATACTATTCATGTGTTTTAATGAATTTTTAACATCGAATATCTAGATTTCTGCGCAGACGAATTGCTTGAAAATTTTGCAGATTATATAATAACATTATAAGAACCCAAATTTAAAGTTTTATTAAATTCTCATCTTTTGGTAAGTTATTATTAATAAATAATTAGCACTTATTGAAATGTTGGTTATAACAATTGAAAAAAGATTTCACTGAACTTATTGCGAACAGAAAAATCAAAACTGACTATAGAACGTGGCAATGTTTACGTAAATCATTAAAATTCCAAAATTACACGAAAAACCAACAGTTGGCAAAAAATGTCTCTTTTCACTTTCGTATTCAATTAATACGAAATTAATATTTATTACAACAAGAAACCATTAAACTAATACTATGAAAAACTAATAAAACGTTATTAAATTAATAAAATCTCATTTTCACTTGGCACCCTAAATATACGGCCCTTCACAGGGAACCTACCTTAATGTCGATTTTTCCACACTGCGCTTTCGCATAAATTAAAACTGACAAAACTCGGCGTAATAACATTTACGTAATCCGCGAAAATTCTTCCGCTAATTGCCTGCGATTATTTTGACGAGATAAAAATCGCCGGCGGGTCTGATTTTTACAGTCGGCCGACGTGATCTTGACCTTGGTCATGGAGCCGAAGGTCGCTGAGATGTCATCGCAATGTACACGTATACTCGAGTGCTGCACGGACGCGTAATCAAATTTATTGACTTTTGCACCAGATTTGGTAGTCGTTAACTTTTATTGTCCGCTGATTTCCACTCGTTTGCTTGTGACCGCAAAAACGGCCAGACAAATGTCTTACTTTTTAACCCACACAAGCACACGCTTGCAATAACAAACCTGAAATCTTCGTGCGACCTTTATGCAACTCTCCGACTCAAAAACCTGACCGAGTTCAACCGCCACGTTTCAGATGTCTCGAAAATTTCCGATCGCTCACAGCGAGTCTATTTCCGTCCCCTTTTTCGGGACCTTTTCTGGAAAACCTTCGCCGAGGTTGTTCACCCAGTAAACGAGATCAATATTCGGTCAATATGCGATTCAAAATCGGGAATTCCTGCCGGTTCAAATGTCCGACTAATTAAAGCAAATAGCGCTGCTTCGATTAGTGGAAATCGGTGCCTGGCACTTTAATGTCGACGATTTATATTTTTTGCGCACGAAAAAAGTATGTTTATTCATCGCGCGGTTTCGGTACTAGGAAGCAAAGGTTGTAGGCGAGAAGACGAGGAAAGAAGTGTTTCTAAGTATCGGCAGCACAATGGGCATTAGCCAATACTTTTATGGTGGTAAATCTGATGATTTCTAGAAAACCGTTTTGCTGGGAAAAAGATGTGAGAGGAACGGTACTGTGCCCGCCGGGGTCTTTTTTTCGTTTGCGCTGTTAACAAAAGCGTGTAAAAGGATGTTCATTTGCGGGTAAAAATTGTACTAGTTAGGCACTGCGGCGAAAGATCGTGGAAATCACGCCACGCCTATCATTTATCGTTATACAAGAGCGTCTTTGATGAAATCGTTCGGCTCGAATGAAGCGCACGCGTTATCGTCGTGAATAACGTTAAATACAATTTATCTTTCGAGGGGGATAAAACAAACTAATTGGAAGGACACGCGGACGGAAAAAGTGGGTTATTCGTTCTACGTTTGTTGTTATCAGGGATGGGCGGTATTTAAATGCTCGTATTTAAAATACATTTTGTTTTCTTGATTTTTCGAAGAGTGTTTATTTACAGTATTTAAATAAAGAGAAATAGTGTTTTTTTAATTAAAATTTTATTTAAAAAAATATACAATGTAATGTATATTTGATTAATTCCAAATTTATATAGGTTATTGGTGCCTTCAGATAAAAGATTTCTGGCATCAAGGCAATTTGCCAGTAAAGATACTGTGCAAATAGTGGGTGCAGCGATTACTTACCAATTTTATCACGTGTTCAACATATTCGAAGGTATTCGTTTGATTTAATTTTTTACGTCGGTTATATTGTTTAATATAAAAATAAAAAAAATTAAATATTTCACTATACTTTGATAACTGATATATTGTAATATATGTAAAGTACAATAGTATATTACATTTTATTTTGTTTTTGATTAAAAGATTAAGGAAGTTGTATGTTGCACGTTATAAGTACACGTCTTATTTAAGTCCGTTCAATATAAAAGTACGGTTTAAACAAGTTTGTAGAGTTACAAAAGTGTCTCTAATTAACAGTTTTTGCAGTTGCGCGGCCGTACCTGTGTGAAATTCATTTTAACGCGGTATAAAATGCAGAAACATAAAATTAACACAGTTTAATGCAGCATTGCGAAAAGTCATATTAAGGTGACAAAGAATGTTTAATATAGCGCGACTGTAACAATAAAGTTAGTCTTTATTAAAACAATATTGGTTTTTAGAAGACTGATACATTTTTTATTCTACTTCTTTTTTATGCCATAACTAACCAAATCTGTTCTATTCGTTAAATTTTAAACGTGAATTTAAGTCTGTTATAACTTTATCTTATTAAAATCACGAATAAACTTGATGTATAAGGTATTCAAGGATTATGCAATAATTTTGCTACTTACGGCTAATATGCTATTCGTGAGCGGCGCAACAGACCTTTAGGTTATTCAAAATATTACTTTTTGTCGCTGAAGATTGCTACTTCATCTGGTCATTCGTTCCTCACGAGTTGAACATTTACTTGAAGCATTTTCTGTAATGCACGGTTAGACGGCCTAGCACCGTTCAGTTACATCTCGTATAACTTTGTTGATACTTCAAATATAGGTTTTGGTAAGATATTTTACTCACGTACGTAAAACTGGCGAACAAAATAGTTGACTTTTTGACCTGACAAATTGGAGTCAACTATACAAAATAAGTGAGACATTTTTAAATTCGATAACCTTACCCTTAACATAGAATGTTAATTTTCATAAACGACACTGATCTTCTATGTATTATTATTGTAAACAACGTAGTTTACACTTAGAAAAGCGTTAAGCGATATTCTAAACAATTCAGTAGTTGTGTTTTTTATTGGAAGTATATATAATTTGGTAATTTGTGCTGAAAAATATGTTACTGGATTTTAGAGCTATGATTACAACTTTAATATATGTAATTTATATTAATATACTAAATTATATATAATTGTTGTCCAGTTTTCAATAATGAAAAGTTCCGTAATTTTTCGAGACATCATGATCTCTGACACTGGTACTCATTTTGCAATGACTATTATTAAACGTCTGGACATAATTTAAAATTCGTTCCACTTGTAATTTTTAGCTTAACTTTAAACAAGCCTAACAAGGCAGTCTCCCGTACAAAAAAACTGTCGCTCTATTTCCCAGATCATCACCCAGCATCACTCTTCTTCCTATCTTTCTCAGATCTTCATTTTCACCTGGAAAATCATGTACGCTAGTTATTCACATTCTTCTACACTATAATCTGAACCTATATCTATGATACCTCATCGTACACCCCAATTACTCTCCAATCCACCGGGAGAAATATTATGTAGAAATAGAATGAATTCATGTTTTCACAAGATGAAATTCTTGACAATATTGTGCCAATAACACTGTGATGTTTTTACATGCTACAAAGAATTCTTGTATATAATAAAATTGTCCTTAGATGGAGGCATGAAAAGATCCGAACATTTAAATTTCTCTCGGAGATTTAGTCATCGTCGAAATACGAAATTCACACCGAAAGTCAAGATTTGGTTAGATTCGATCTAACTAAAAAACAAGATTACATTCAAAACGGATCTGATATAAGGGATATAGGGGACTGTTTACAAAAAATGGGTCAAAACATTTTTTATTTTTTCACAAAAATTGTAATTTCATATTTTGTCACTTTGAACTTTAAGGTACAAAAATGTTCAGTTGATAGATTTGTGAAAATCGATAGGAAAAAATGGCATATCTGATTGTCTGGAAATTTATTAAAATTTGGCTTCAAACTGCATACAAAATAAAAAGGTTTTCAATGTTTTGAAAACCTTTTCCTTTGCAATTCCGCAACTTCAACAATCGCAATTGGCCAATTTTCACCTAATTTAGTTCTAGTTTGAGGCAAAATATTCTAAATTTAGTGTAGAAAATAATGGCTAGAGAGATTTTTGGAAAATTTATTACCAAAAACTTATAGATATGAATTAGGTAACAAGTATTTTATCCTAAGACATCTGAAATACAAACTAACGTCGCAAAGTACTTTTAATTGCTGCTGCATCTCTACAAAAGGTCTCATGTGAACTCCGAAAAAGCTGACCTGCTCCCTCCAATGATTTTAGCCTGTAACATGAACAAAATAATGTTGCAGCTTAGTTGCCGCGAAGATTATTAGTGTGGCTCATAAAATCGACACTAATTTAGTCATTCTTCCAGTGATAATCTTTATTTTAGTTACAGATCGATGCCGATGGCGCCGAGACTGAAAAACAAAACAATCTTTAATAAGAGGTCCGCGCGGTCGGTTTTATTGGCCGCCATTTTCTTTTTGGCGAAGTGACAAAATTCAAAATTATTGTTAAACGACGCACAACAAAACCATTGACCTGTTTATCTCTATCTGTTTTCATCTTCCCGCAAAAAATTCTCTGAGTTACTCTATTTTTGACCCACTTAAGAAGAGTACCCCCTTAATCCAGCACTTTTATATACAACAAACAACTATTCGCGATTTCAGTCATTTGGATTCCAACTTCCCTCAAGTCAAACTTCCTCGAACTTGATTAAAACCAAATAACAGGATCCAACAACTCATACCTTCACCTCCACCCACAACCTCTGCCACCACATTATACTAGCCGCGCCGATTTAGCGAAAACCCCTTTCTTCCCGTTTCCCGCGTAAAACGTCTTCGGTCGCCCCTCAGCCCGCGCGAATCTCCGCGAAAAGCAACAATAACCGGCAGCTCGGTTTATCTGACTGCGCAGTCAGTCACCTTGACGGCGTGCAAACAAAGCTGCTCGGTTTGGCGCCTTTGTTCGGCGGCTTTGTGGCCGCGCGAAAACGCGCTTCATCAAACGTGACTCGGGCGGTGACACGCGTAGCCGCCGCCACTCGCGAACACACGAGGCTGCACGTTTTTGCGCGCGGCCCGAGCTGCCTGGCTTTTCCGCCGACACAAAGCCGCGCGGATGCGACGCGAGCGTGCGAGTGCCCGAGAGCGCGGACCCGCTAATCACACGTGAAGCTCGCGCGCAGTCAACTGCACGTACGCGCCGCGAAGCCACGCGACGATTCCACGCCGAGTGACCGATTCCGCAGCCGGATCCGCGCAGCGAACAATTTGCACGACGATACGAAGCCAGGGGCATGATCGTCGGGACAGCTTTGTTCGGGCCAGTAGCCGGTCGCGCTGGAATGTGCCACAAAGGTAGGATTATTCAAGTGGAGAACATCAAATGTCTTGTACAAAACGACACCTCAAAAGAATAATGTGAATGAGGTTTTTGGACTCAACTTTTTTGACATTTTTTAGGATGTATGAAATGGTGTTATTATTTCATGGTGTATGATGATTACAGAAAAAATTTAATTATTCGATGATTTTTGGGGTTAATTTTGTACATAATAGATTTAAAAGGATACTTTATGAAATTTGTTCTAAAAATATGTCAACAAAGTTGACAATTCTGAGTTGGTTGGTTCTTGTTGATAAAAGAATTAAGAATAATCGTTCCATATTTTTAAAATAATGAAATTTCGTTATTTTCCATTTTTAATGAGAAAACAGTAAGTGTAGAATGCTACTTTTTTAGATTATTTGTGAATAATTTCTTATGAATGTTTTTATTCAAAACGAAACTAACTCCGTTGCAGCAGACTTTCGGCATTTCCTGAAGATGTTTTTTTCAGTTTATATATGGTCCCCCTCAAAATAAATTCAACAATAGTATCAAAGTTGATCAAAAGTTTCTTCCCTGTTATTGTCACTCAAAACTGCGAACAATAAGAGATACAATGTAAATGATGTTGAAGCAGTGACCAGTATTTTCCATGCGATTGTATACGAAGATACACATTTTAGCAGGTAATGAGGTCACATGAAAAATTTAAAGGGATACTTTGAATTTTCAGGTATAATATTGGAGAAAAATTAGCATTTTGTTACGCATGCTACTACTTAAGTTTTGTCACAATAATAACAATTCTTTTCAGCGCAATAAAGTTAATTGTAATACAAAAACATTGTGGAACTAATATATCTAAGTAGCATGCTGAGCTAGAATGAAAACAAAGTAACTATAATGCCAACGTCAACTGCGTGTTGTCTCTTCGGATCACTATATCGATACGTATCGATACAACAATGTTTTCGTGTAAACAAATATATAAAACTTGTTTGCATTAACATGTTTAATATATTATTCATTTACTATACAATAACATAAATATATAATTGTTTACATACTGTCTCAAGATGGCAATTCTCTCGATACGTTCATTCTAAAAATAATCATTCGAGATTTTCATTCGAAAACATCGACAATAGGGAAACCATTTCATTGTTATATGAATCATTTCATTGTCACAAGAATCTTTGTACTTTAAAAAGAAAGTCGCTTTGATACAGGAGGATTTTGTTGCGGAATATACGACTTATTGATTCGATACGATTACTTCTCGGTAGCAAGTGTTTGACAAGATGAGGGAGAAGGTTCGTTTCGAGAACTATCCTGCGCGGATCAGACAAACCGGAAGTCGGGGAAGCCTATATTTGTATTTACGATTAGTGGTAAGGTCTTCGAATATTTTTTTTAGATTTTCCGACTTTTGGGTGGCCTAATTATGTCCAGTAGATGAGCTGTCACAAACTGTCTCTTTAGAAAATTGGTCGGTGGTGTTATTTGGTTAATTAATCAAAGTAAAACTGTGGATCTAGAGTAAATCGAATTTCGTTGTGGAAGGTCAAATGACATTGTCAAGTGGGCTAAAAACGCCGCAGTGTTTCTTTAATTAGGTAACAGTTTTTCCAGGTTACATGGTGGGAAAAGTCGATTGTATGTGAATTCATAAGGAGTATTTACGATGGCACTCTTTTTTTTCCAGGTTTATAAGTTAGAACTAAGATTATTTGATTTCACGGGTCATTGACTCTGATAATACATATTTTTCAGGATTTACAATAAATTATATTTATTTGTTATTATGATGCTAATATTATAAATATGCAAATTAAATAGTCAAATACATCGGAAATGGAAACTACATCTAAATTGTGCAAACCAATGACTATTGCAAACATGAATACAACTGATCTTTAAGAAGACAAACTCATCATCAAACTGTAGATCGAAATGAAATCAGGTTTACGTAATACTCAGCTGCTAAGTACTTTTACATAAACTTTCACAGGAAAAATATACAAAATGTGTCTAAACCTATGACCTAGCTTTTATGCGAACTCGTCATCGGTGATGTCACAGTAAGCAAACATGAAGTCATTAAACAAAGTGTACATAAAAATCGTAAAACATTTTCACAATGCATCTAATACTCGTGTCAAGCTCTCCACGAAATAAATGTAGCAGGATTACGTTTAATCCTTCTCTCCTCCCAATTTTTCAATAATTGGGTGAAACGCCTTAAAGTTCCAGCTTGCTCTATATAATATAACGTAACCACAATTTTTCTGAAATACACCAACACATACACATACACTCTCAGCAGCCCCTTCATTGCACAATCAAAGAAACGTGTTATCCTTTTTGCTTTTTATTCAGTGCCTTTCTTTTCGTATTTCCGTCGTATCACCTTTACTGTTATGTAAAGATAAAGAAACACAGTTGCGAGTCACAGAAACTTCATCCTCACCAATAAAATCGTTTTTAAGCTAACCACAATTTTCTTTCCTTTACTACCGCTTATTCACTAACCAAACCCACGATAAACTCAGAAAAATTTACAAACATCGACATATTATTTCTTCATGTCTGCATTATAAAACTGGTTATAAAAAATCGGATTTTTTAAATAAAAAAATCGTTTTATTTGATTGAAATCAAAATCTTCACACCGTTCGCATTCAAAGTGTTTTTCGGCAAATTAAAACTTATTTCGCAAACTATAATTCTATGACTTTAATCAATTTACAACTACGTATACAGATTTCATATTTTTCAAAGATGATGAATTTATTGTATTTTTAAAAGTATTAAGCTACGCAATCTTATTGGACAAAATATTTAAAGAACAATATTACAGTATAATATTTGGTAAAATTATATTTGGTAAATAACAATTTATCTTAATGTAATGAAAATCATGGGTTTTTCTTAGACTTGAATTGCGATTAATATTAACGATTAAATCTACCGATTTAATTAATTGCAATCCTAGAAAAAACAAAGTGTTTCCATTGTCTTCTAAATTAACTTGGTAATGAAAATGATCTGATTTTCTATCGTAATTCAGTATCGAATCATTAATTATCTCCGAAAGTCGTTTCAGCGACAAAAACATTGCTGTAACAAACGCAGCGCCGCACTGGCGGTGCGCAGGAAGAGTGTTTCATATGTCAACGTCCGGTTCTGTTTTTAACCGGCGCGTCTATTATGAGACGGGAAAAGTCAAAGACATAGATTTATGAGAGGCTCTGCGCTCGAGACGAAGTGGCTGTTAAATCAAAGAATTAATTGCTCATTAGTTTGCATTGTTTCAGCCAAGGACGCGGCTTGTTCGAACCATGTCGGCGTACAAATTTTACGGATGTTGACTGGAAACAAGGCCGCTATTCCCGATTCGCCACTTTTCTAATCACCCGTTTTGCAAACGATTTACGCGATAATGTCGAATGTTAAATCCTCATTTGTGCCATTTGACGCGATCTCTTTGTTTTTGTTTCCTGATGTTCGAACGACAACAGAGTGTCAACATCGACGCTGATATCACTTTAAAAATAATTCGCGGATAAAAACGGAGTGACGTTGAACTAACAAAGCGTCATTTATAATAATCGATGGACTTCATCGGACGAAAATCGGCTCTTTAAACATTTTTCAATTTAAGTGAATTTAGAAGAATGGCAATTTATATTTATATTGCTCAATTTCACAAATTGTGAATTTCTGTTATTCAATAAAAGTAACATTTTACTGATATTTTGACATTATTTCCATAAATGTGATCACCTTACTTGGAATAGAATTCGATTGAAAAGAATAAATTTTTCGAATTCTCTATTCTTTGTTATTCCAGTTTGTTAATAAAAATGTATACAATCCTATTCTTTTCTCTTTAATTAGAGAACCATCAAAATCACGCAAACGCTCATTTTCGAGAATCGAAAATTCGTGTAACACGCGATTTCGTCGAATGTATTTCCGTGGTTGTCGGCGAAATTAATTATCAAACGGCGCAATTTCGCGCGCTGATATTTTGAGCCGTACCTTTATCAATTGGCTGAATTGCCGCGAGTCGAAAGGCCGGAGCGTTGCACTCGTTTCAATAATAAACGGCATCGAAAAATGAACGAAAATGAGCGTCGGAAATAGAACCGACTGATTGGTCACGTTGAATGTGAAAATGCACGTGCTAAGCCGCGGTCGACGATCTTGTCCTTCGCAGCGCGCCTCTCGCATTTTTTCCGTCTCTTCTTTTTTTATTCCGTCGTCGTTTTTTGCGTTATTGAAACGATCGACCGACACCTCTCATCTTTGGAACGCATAAATCACGCGCATAAATGTAATATAAATACAAAAGGCGGTGCTAACGTCCCGCGAAAACCTTGACGAAAAATTTCGTGATAACCAAGGCCGACACTCGGAATCAACGCTCCGATCGAATCGGAGTACCTTTTTTGTGGCGGCTGCCGGTGCGTATCGCAGCCGGCATCGCATTTTCTTTTTCGATTCTTTTTCGATCTGTTAATGCTTGATCATTTACTTAAATAAACAATAAAATGTATTGCAAATGGAAAAAAGTTAATGTAGGGATGTTGTGATTGAATTCATTTGGTTTATATCATTGATGCGAATCGTGATTTGAATCGAAAAGTGATTTTAACAAATTATAATTCAAGCTAAAGTGTTGCTGCAGATCAGGTTAGATATAAGAAACATAAAGTACGCGTTGAATAAAATATTTAAAGTTTTTGTAATGTAAGTTTATTATTAGTTACAATTAAAAAACAATTACAAAGTCTTTTATTGAAAAATCTTAGAATTAAATAAAAATTTATTAACATATTTCATGTACATTTCTTTCTCTTTTCTTTATCGTTTATTTTTCCAGATTCCTGTTAAACTATTTCTCAATAAAAGATCTCAATCTTCTCGACACAAAAGAATTCACCCTAAAAATGATTTTGAATTGCAAAAATGTATCAAAATCGATATCTAATTTTGCGTTACAAAACCGCTCATACGCACGTCAGTTTATCCGAATTCGTCGATTACATCGGCATTGAAATCTCGCCGATGAAAAAGCGCCGATATGCGCGAGTCGAGAGTGCGAAATGCGCAAAAAGTTTTTTATATCGCGGTGAAACGCGTGTCGTAACGTATTTATCGGTTTCTATTCTTTCCACAATCGCATCGCGCGACGCGATATTTGTGTTTTGACCGATTTGCGCGCCGCGCAGATGAAACGAAATGCGGCGCTGTGACGTCGGGAGAAGATGCAAGTGACGCGACGGTCCGCTTATCGTCTCGCAAATAAGCAAATTGCCGAACGATTTCGAATCAAAACAAGCGGATAATTTTAGTCGCTGGTGATTGACTCGGCGAACAATTTATTAGCTAACCTAGATTGGTACGTTCATTCTCACTTCTGGATCGACGCAGATGTTTCTGTATAAATATAAGTTTAATTCATTTTTAATCAGTTATTTGTGACGATTTTTGGGGTTTCCTACTGATTGTTCAATTAAATATAGACTTGATATAACAATAACTGAGTCATTATTTTCTCAACGCAATTTATTTGTATCATTTTGTGTTTAAAGTTATAGTAATCAAAATTAATTATTTTCATTTATTTTAATAATTCATAATAAAAATATCTAATGAATGGTACGTTTAGTGCTCTCATCTGAAAAGTCAAGTTCCAATTACAGCGCAAAGATAGCGAATTCTCAAACACTTTACAGGCGCGTAGGTTGTAGCTAACTAAATTTACTCTTCTCGGTAATCCGGGTAGACCCATAAAGGTATATATAGTGAACCGCCGTTTATTTCAATTTGCAGTTTTCTGTTTCATTTTATATTCTACAATGTACATTTCATAGTCAAACCATTAAATCATCAAATTCACGATTTGACAATTACATTGAACATCGACAATGCGTTCGCGGAAAAAATTGTATCTATAGTTTTGAGGAAAAACCAGTTAAGTCACTATATTGTGATTTTGAAATATTGTCTTTTAAAGATTCAAAAGTCAATATTTCTATTCCAAATATTTGTAACTTCGAAGGTGTTTGTATATATTTTGAATGTACACATAACTTTTTTTCAAACAGATAAAGATTTAACAAATCTTTTGTTCAAATTACGCAATGTTCATCTTAAAACAGTTCCTTAACGTTGCCAAATGAAAATATACATAAAAACATACATTTCTACGCTTAACTAAATTTGTTCGAAAATTTGTCTTAACTGGTTTTCCCTCAAAATCACAAATGTATCTACTGATTTTTTAACGGACGATAAGGTTTGGATTTTTTGCTTAACTCTTTCGTAAAGCATCGAGTTTAAATAAATTTGAGTTGATAAGAAAAGTTTTCCGCGTAATTGCTGATCGCAAGTTGTAATAACAATAAGATCAGCGGAGTTAAAAATGGCTCTGAAAAAGTGGCGAAGTTTATTTTTATGCAGAAGAAAAGTTCGCGTACAATTGCGCACTTAATGTGGCTATTTGCCAATTTATTCCGACACTTTCATATTGCCGCCGCGCGTATAAATATATTGGAAAAAGAGATGGAACAATGATGAAAACAAACCGTGTTTCTGAATGCAGCCATCAGCGTTCGCTGGAAATTATTATAGGTCACGATCCGGAAGATAAATCACACCGTGACCGTAAATTTGGCTTCTGCATTTACTCCCGCTATTTTTGAAACACGAAAAACCGTCAAAGTCCAGTTAAATCTGGGCGTCGGCTTTTCGAGAACATTTTCGTTTATGCATTTAATTGCATTACATTCGCGATTTTCGGGACAATGCAGTAGTTGCACTCTTTTGACGTTTTTGACGTTGTTTTTGTTTACAGAAATAACGAACTGCCCGTAATCTTTTTGCATCGGGAGAGACCGTTCTTCTTTTCGAACAAGCGGTATTATCTCTATAATTGGCGATGCGTTTTCGAGGACATTCATTTATCGTTGTTGCAATTCCTTTTGTTCGAAAATCTTTGTTGTCCTATCGTATTTATTCTACATTTTTTGCAAAGTAATTTTCAGTGACACAAAAGGTGTTTTGTTGACTTAAGCGAGTAATGCAGACCGTTCTGACTTTTTAAAAGAATTCGGGTAATAGACATTTGAAAGTGGAAAAGGTCAGTTGAGAAACGGATGTCTGTATGTCCATACAGAGCTTTTGTTTATACTGAACATTATATTGAAATACTGTATGTAGGAAATGTACTTTCCATTCAAAAAATCTAAATCGACAATTTTATTTGTAAAATAGTCGATTTCAAGTGGCCTTCAAATTTTGGCAATTAATTATCAAAATGTATAAAAAAAGATTGCAATTCTTTTTCAAATTTGTAAATTATTTCGAAGAATCATTGGGTACCTTTCCACAAGTAAGTGTCAGAAAAACTTTTTTATTTATAAAACTAAAAATACTCTAAGAGTTCTTAGAAGCTAAAATATGTATGAAAATAATACGTTAACCAGACATTTAATCAAAAACTTATAAATCATCTATTTGATCAAAAACTTATAAATCATCTTCCTCAGAAAAAGTCGTCAAAACTGTCAATCATTCCAATCTACCAAAAAAATTGCAAAAAACGCACAATAAATCACATTTGCATCATTCCATCCGGAAACATTTCCTTGGGCATCTTCCCACCGCATCCATTATACCAAAAATCGCCTCCCACATACCTCCCCCTCCCCTCCCCTCCACTTTTCCTGCATCTCGCGGTCCCTTAAATTAGTCATCGACCTTTTTCCCGTGACTAATTTGTTTACACAAAACGTCACCGCTGATTAGTTCCCAATTACAACGTCAATCCGTCAATCGAACGTTTCAAAATCGCTGGTAATTCATTACGCCGCTATCTGGGCAGAACCGCGCGCTTCGCCATGAACGTCCTGGCAGCGAAAAGATGTGCAATCGCGTCTCCATTAATTACCCGCGATGATAATAGTCGCGTTTATCGCGAGTAAACAAGTGTTATTGACTCTTTCTCAATCGGCCGCGCGACGCTGGCGCGCACTGTTAGCGCCGATTATACAAGATCGTCAAACAGCCGTCGGGCATGACGAAACGAGTCAAATCGCATTACGGCGAACGGATGCGCGGGCCGCCGGCGCCGCCAACTTTCACCCATCTTCGCGTGTTTCCCTTTTCTCACGAATCGCACGGCAATAGCGCGCGAATTCGTGCGTACGACTGCTCAATCGCGACGCGCTCATTTGCTCACTCATTAACGCCCATTTGTTTCACTTTTCGTTCGACACGAACTGTAAGATGGGAATAGGAATTATGAAAAATTTGCGAGTTCTTTGGAAAGAAGATATTAAACATTATTTATTGTCTTTCTGTCTGCAAGGACAACATCGTAAACAGTTTGATTTATTTCAGAAAATGAAAAGAAAGGGTTTATGAAAATGTATCAAGTTCCCTAATAAATTTTTTAATCGGGCTGCAATGTGGCCCTCACCGGGAATCCACGCTACCCTGTCTGGGCCCGACCAGGCAACCCGGCCGGGCCCCGTACATGGGTGTATCGCCGGGTATACGTCTGGTCCCGCCCGGGCATCCTCAATGGAATCCACAACTGGACCTGACCGGGCCCCGATCAACTTG
>JABFPB010000054.1:0-47398 GCA_022817645.1 Ceratoteleas bidentatus
AATCAAATTCTTTATTTAGGGACTTTAGTTCATCAAGATTGTTTAAAATTGCCTTTCATTTATTATTAAAAAAAAACACTTCTAGTTATCTCGCTCGTCAACTCTCGACCACTCGCTCGTCCACTCGCTCGTTCACTCTCGTCCACTCTCGTCCACTCGCTCGTCCTCTCTCGTCCACTCTCGTCCACTCGCTCGTCCACTCTCGTCCACTCGCTCGTCCACTCTCGTTCACTCGCAAGTCCACTCTCGTCCTCTCTCGTCCACTCTCGTCCACTCTTCAGTGCGAATAGCCTCGTCCGAAATTTAAAAGTCTACATTCATACAAAAATTCAGAAAGATTCATCGAAAATTTCGGATTTTAGCCATTCTCGCAGAAGTTCCCCTTAAATCATTTTTCTACACCACATCTGTGATAATTTTGTTTTGTATTTTTGTTTTACTTTTCAAATCAAATATTGTTTTACTATTATACGTTTATTAATATAAAATTATTTTAAAAGAACACTCATATTGGAAAATGGCGATGAATATGATGAAAATGAACAATTTCAACATTGTCTTTGATCGTTGTGTGAAGAATGTAAAGAGATTCTGAATCAAAATTGTCAGATTCTGACAATTTGCATTTTTGCAATAAAAAAATCCCGGTCTGAAGAGAAATTCCCGGGTTTTTCCCGGTTTTTTCCCGGTTGTTCCAAATTCCCGGTTTTTTCCCGATTTTCCCGGTTTCCCGGTTCGGTGGACACCCTGCCGGACTTCGAGTACGTGGAAGTGGAGGACTTAGATTCTGGAAGGGTCTATGTCATCCTGGAGTCCGGTCTCGAGATGATCTACAAGTCGAAGGACAAGTACAGAGTCCGGGGCAGAAGGAAGGGTTCGGAGTTGCTGGGGAAGAGGTACGAACCACTGTTCCCTTACTTCGAGAAGATGGCGAAGAAAGGAGCCTTCAGGGTGCTGAATGACGGGTACGTGACGGCGGAGTCGGGTACAGGGATCGTCCACCAGGCGCCGTACTTCGGGCAGGACGACTTCAGGTGTTGCATCAAGGCTGGGATTATCACGAAGGACCAAGAGCCAGTATGTCCTGTGGACAGCAAGGGTTGCTTTGTAGAGCCTGTGAACGACTTCCTGGGGAAGTACGTGAAGGATGCGGACGAGGAGATCATAAAAAACCTGCAGGCGAAGCAGAGACTGGTGTTCAGCGGGTCTTGCAAACACAGCTACCCTTTCTGCTGGAGATCGGACACTCCGTTGTTGAACAAGGCGGTGCCTTCATGGTTCGTTCGGGTGGAGAACATGAAGGAGAGCTTGATCAAGTCGAGTGCGGAGACCTACTGGGTACCGGATTATGTTAAGGACAAGACGTTTGGGAACTGGCTGAAGGATGCTAAGGATTGGGCTATCAGTAGGAATAGGTACTGGGGGAACCCGATCCCCCTGTGGGTCAGTGAGGATGAGAAGGAGGTGGTTTGCGTGGGGAGCATCGCGGAGCTAAGCAAGCTCACTGGGCAGAAGATTGTGGACGTACACAGGGAGAGCATAGGTGGGTTTATAGATGGACTAGACTGAGACTGGTCTGATGGCTAGATGACTGAGTCCTTTTGGTTGCAGACCATCTGACCATCCCGTCCAGCAGACCGGGTCACGCCCCCTTGCGGAGGGTCCCGCAGGTTTTCGACTGCTGGTTCGAGTCCGGGTCCATGCCTTATGCCCAAGTGCACTACCCCTTCGACAACAAGAAGGAGTTCGAAGGCACCTTCCCTGCGGACTTCATTGCTGAGGGGATCGATCAAACTAGAGGTCTGACTCCACTTCTCTACAACCCCTCCTCTCAATTGCTCCTCTTCTGATTCTACTTGGGTACCAATTAAGATACTCTTCTCAACAGGTTGGTTCTACACCCTCTTGGTCATATCCACCGCCCTATTCGGGAAACCACCCTTCAAAAACCTGATAGTAAATGGTCTTATCCTGGCTTCGGACGGCCAGAAGATGTCGAAGAGGAAGAAGAACTATCCAGACCCCTGCGAGGTGGTGAACAAGTACAGTGCGGACGCCTTGAGGCTGTACCTTATCAACTCCCCTGCCGTAAGGGGGGAAAACTTCAAATTCAAGGAGGAGGAAGTGAAGGACATCATCAAAGATATCTTCCTCCCTTGGTATAACGCCTTTAGGTTTCTGTTGCAGAACATAGAGAGGTTCGAGAGGGAGGAGGGACGCCAGTTCGTCTACAACCCCTCGCAGGATTCCTCGCAGGTTTCGCAGAACATTATGGATCAGTGGATCCTGTCGTTTACACAGTCCCTGCTGCTGTTCATGAAAAAGGAGATGGATGCCTACAGGCTCTACACCGTGGTGCCTCGATTGATCAAGTACATCGACAACCTGACGAACTGGTAAGGATATTGTATGAACTAGCTGGAGACCCTAGTTAAATTTAGCTGATTCTCGAAATATCGTGAAAGTTTCAAGTTGAATCGCGAAGTATAACAGAAGCTAGCGACTATAGAATGAAAGACTCCATAGGTCCTCACTATGCAGACTAGCTGTACTCCCATTAGAGATAAACCAAGGTCATCCACTGAAACGCCCCTTCCTTCTAGGTACGTCCGCATGAACCGCAAGCGTATAAAGGGCGAGACCGACACCCCAGACTGCCAGCGGGCTCTCAGCACTCTATTTCGCGTCGTCTACACGATGGCCCTCGTGAATGCCCCCTTCACTCCCTTTCTAACAGAGTTCATGTTCCAACGTCTGCGCAAAATCCTACCCCCATCCAAAGACAACCTGGACAGCGTCCACTACCAGATGGTCCCCAGCCCCGACCCTTCCCTCATCAACGACAAGATCGAACGCTCGGTCTCCCTGATGCAGACCATCATCGAACTGGGTCGCGTCATCCGCGACCGCAAGACCCTTCCCCTCAAATACCCCCTCCCTGAGGTAGTCATCATCCACCAGGACCCGGATGTCCTGGAGGAAGTCTCCTCCCTCAAAGATTACATCCTTGACGAACTCAATGTCAAGAACCTTGTGGTCAGCACAGACAAAGACAAGTACAAGATCACCCTCCGGGCGGAACCTGATCACAAGACTCTGGGGGCTCGACTGAAAGGTGAGTTCAAGAAGGTCACTGCGGAGATTAAGCAGTTGACCGACTCGCAGCTCCAGGAATTCGTCGCGAAAAAGGAGATCCAGGTCTTGGGGCACAAGCTTGAGGAGCAGGATCTCAGGCTGATGTTCACCTTCGCCGCAGAGGAGCTGGCTGCTAGGTATGAGGCCCACAGCGAAGGAAACGTGCTGGTGCTGTTGGATACCACACCGGACGAGTCAATGATGCAGGAGGGTCTAGCTCGCGAGGTCATCAACCGGGTGCAGAAGCTCAGGAAGAAGGCAAAGCTGGTACCTTCTGATGAGGCAATAGCTTACTACGAGGTCAAGGACCCTAAGAGCCTGCTAGCCAATATCGTGGACTCCCACCGAGAGTTCATCGAAGGGATTACGAAGACAATCCAGAAACCGATGTCGGAGATGCCGAAGGGGGCGAGTGTGATCATCAGGGAGACCCAGAACATCAAGGGGGTGGAGATGGACCTGGTGCTGGTGGGTTCTGGGGGTTCTTCCGGTGCCGAACCGCTCGCGAGATACGTTAACCTGAAACTGGTGGGGCTGCAACCGAGGTTGGGCGCCACTTCGGACCTGGGGACGCTGTTGCTGGAGACTCCGGTAGATGGCGTCTTGGGGTATAAGAAGTTGAGGGAAGAGATAGAGAGGGTTTTCGGGATTCACCAGTGCCCGTACGAGGTGTATACTAAGGAGAAGAGGAAACTAGGGGAGGGGGACGAACTGGGGAGGCTCCAGGGGCAGGTGCTCTACGTTGTTCGATTGGGAAGTGAGTTTGAGATCACGGAGGACTTCCAGGGTCCTGCCTGCAAGTTCGTCAACGTGGAGAATGGGACTTTGAGGACCTCAGTGCTGCTGGAGAATCCCAAGGGGGACTTTGTTTTGAGTCAGGAGAAGTTGGAGGCGCTGCTGAGCGAGATTCTGAGGAAGGAAGTGAAGGTGGAAGCACCGCCATTTGAGCTGAACGGAAAGACGTACCGAGCTTAAGGAGGATTAGAGTGATTAAGAAGCTATTTATGTCACTTAGTTTCTAGTAAATTTGTTTGTACATGATTAATAAAATTTTCAGCATTTCTACTTGGTGTTTCTTCCCTTTCTGATTCCCTTTCGCGCCAGTATCGTTAGTTCCTTCAAAACGAGTATTTTCGAAAGCATGGCGAATAATTAGAAAACGAAATTTCATGAAATCTGACAAGTATAATAAACTTATTATTTACTTAGCAAAATTCGTAGCTGTTATAGATATTAAGTTTTTCCGATTGCTTTCTCTTATATTTGTCTTCTAAATCATGTTGAAAATTGGCTGTCGGATTACTTGTCGCACGGAAAATTCGAAAGTCTGCAATCGATAGTCTGGAATTCTGTCAGTCTGGAAAACCGGCAGTCAGATTGCTGTTCATTCAGCAAATCTGCAAGTCTGGAAAATCAACATTCTAGAATTTTGTGTCTGGAAAATTGCCAATCGGGTTATTTGTCTCTCGAGTAACTTGAATCTCTGGAAGTCTGCAGTTCTGGAATATTGACATTCTGGTTATTTGTCGCGCGGGAAATTTAAATGTCTGGGTTTTGAAAGGTTGGAAAATTAGTATTCCGGAAAATTATCTCCGGAAAATTATACCACCTTGCATCGAAGGAAAATAATGAAGACGAAGTTTTGTCAAAAAGTCGTTTATTAAAAAGTATAGATTTATATTTGTAAAAAATTGTTCGATAATTGTGCTGTGTATTGGGAACTGGCATCGGCTAAAATGGCAATGAAAACGGTGAACATTTAGATCAGTAATTGTAACGGTTCATGTACAGTGGTCAACCCTTAAAATGCTTCGACTGCAGCCGATTGTTTAGTACAAGTCACTTTCATTCTCGGTTCCCCTCACCTAGATGGCGCAGTCAAATGTCAGATCCCAATCGTGATAGAATAATATATATATATATATATTTATATACATCGTCAAATATATAACCCGATATCTGTCCCGATACAATTTCGACTAGACTCTTCTCAATTGATCCCTTCAATCGGGAAACGTTCCGTATAATACAAACTTTGGAGTCGAATTAATACTTAGTCAACGCAAGTTGATAATTCAAACTTCAACTGAACTTTGCCTGTAAACTATGAAACTACCAACAATGCTATCTGCTAATAAAAGACTGTCGAAAATTAAAGTCACGGCGCCGTAATATGTACACGGGAATTGTACAAAAATACAAAACGAAATGCGCAACGAATGAACACTCGTACGTTGAATACATTGGTTCTCGTATCACTGCTGTTATGACTAGTTTTAGTGGCTCGTTAATTAATTTAAATGCATGGCTAAGTTTGTTCGCTATTGGTTAAGAGCACGGAAATAATATCCTCGTACAATTAAATTGCAGTAATATTAACTGAAAGTTAATTTGAGTTGTCGAGGTTTGAGTGGTTAACACGAGTGTCGTTGTCCCAGACGTTAGAGCGACTTAAAGGTGCATCTACTATCTCCATCTACCTCCTGTCTGAAATTGGCAGTCAGGATCCTTCATCTGTCGTGAGATCCTTGTTAGTTGGACCTAGCTTTAGGAGTTTAGACAGAGTTAGAAGATGGAAGGGATAGGCTACTCCTTCACCTATTACAGAATCCATCTTGTAGAAAGGCAGATTGGGAGGTTGGAAGTCATAGATTACTCATTTCACCTATCACTGTATCCAACATCTCCCTGGTAGATCGATTCAGAAGTTGCAATTGATAGATTACTCATTTCACCTATCACTGTATCCAACATCTCCTTGGTAGATCGATTCAGAAGTTGGAATTGATAGATTACTCATTTCACCTATCACTGTATCCAACATCTCCTTGGTAAATCGATTTAGAAGTTGGAATTGATAGATTACTCATTTCACCTATCACTGTATCCAACATCTCTCTGGTAGATTGATTCAGAAGTTGGAAATGATAGATTACTGACTTCACCTATCGTTATATCCAACTTCCATTCAGGTAGCTAAAGTCTGAAGCTGGGAATGATAGATTACTGACTTCACCTATCACCCAATCCAACAATTTCAGACGTCAATGCAAGTGCTAGATGACTAAACCACCTATCACTACATCTTTTTGAGAATTAGATGGATCAGTTCGAACCAATCTCCCTTCAAAACCCTAAGTCGTTTCCAACGTCTGCAGCAAGACGATGAAACGTGTCTTCCACCACCAGCGTTATAAGCGGTGGCGGTGGAGGATTTGAGGCTGTAGCCTTTGGCGATGCATCCCTATGTAGATGACTTGTCTGGTATCGTCTGGATGGATCAGGTCGTTCGAATGCATCCAGCGCCATCTTTTGGCATTCTCCTTTGCTCGCCGGTTGTCTATGTAACTCACGAGACAACTGGTTGGTATCCACACCAGCGCAGTGCAGATGATCACAGCTCCGACGATGTTATCCTTCAGGAAACGCATCACCTTGTTGATGTTGATGTCCTCGATGATGTCCCAGAAGCGTTCCACCACGTCTTGGATGGTCTTCTCGCATATACCCTGGAAAGAGGAAGAGATCGTAATAGTTTCAAGGATCTTTGAGGGTCGATCAACACGATTTAACAACCCAGATACCTTGTTGCAAAAGCCTTGGATGCAAGGCGTTCCATCTGGGAGGATGTCCTGAGGGTCTATGGGAGAGCAGGTCTCATTCAGACTCATCCTACAGCACCTCTTACAAGCGTCACTGACTGGAATGTAAAAGATTATCAATGGAATGAACGGTATTTTGAGTGCAATTAGAGTTTGAAGCTTATTTGAATCTGCTCTTACTGGTGTCACACATGCAGCTTTGCTGTCCTTGAGTCTCACAATAGGGAATACACTTCCCACCCCTACACTGCCCTCTCTCGAGGCAACTTGTACCATTCTTCATGGGTGGGGAACGCGGACACTCGCTCGAGGCACCTGTAATGGAGATTTAACGTAGTTTTCGAAGTGACCTACTGGGAATTTGAAGTAATCCAGATGGAAGACCCAATCTCACCTGTGCATCTAGACTCCTGTTCACAAGTGGCGAACTGGGCGTCCCTGCATTTGACTCCCAGAGGCATGTATAAGCAGTTCTGGCAGCAAGGCGAGTTCTTGTCACTGAGAACATTGAATTTAACCAAAGATTAGCGTGAAACTCGAAACTTGGGAGATAGAAGACACCTCCATCAATCAGGTTCCTACCTGCAGACCGCTCCCTGGTTCCTCCTCAGTTTGCAGTTTTTATCGCAGCACGCGTCATTATCTTCGGTTCCCAACAACCCAGCATCACACTCCTCATCCCCCTCAACCCTTAAGTTACCACAGAACGACTCTTCTGGCTCCGAGAAGCACCTACCGGATTTGGCTTGGAGCACTTTTTTGATTGACCGGAGGCTACATGGTGAAAAGCGCTGGAAGGAGCGAAGGAGATATTAGAGTCAACTTTATCTTTAGAGTTTCTAGATTTAGACTTGTGAAGGAAGTACCTTGTTATTCACGTCATACCCGCTGACGCTGTAGGTGTACATCAAGTACGAACCTCCCTGACTCGCGCTTGGACTACATTCCTAAAGAGATTCAGATTTGTTAATATTTTGTTAGAGTTTTTCTACGGTCATCAGTTAGATAAATAGACAATTACTGTGATATCAGGGTCATGCTCGGACCCCCAATTGTGCCCAAACTCATGCGCCGTCACCAAGTCAGCCTCCCTCGTAATCACCCTCTGACCATAGTGATTCCTACTGGAGCTAAGCCCAGAGTTCAGGTACAAAGTGTACCCGTTTTTAAAATACTCGGGGGTGCAAATTCCCCCCACGGAGTTCCTTCTAGGAGACCCAACGTATGCTAACCCCAAGATACCCCCCTCGAATTTCAGGTCTGTGAACAAGTGGGCCAGACAAAAGTCCTTATGACTGTACTCGCGACTGAAGACCTGGAAAGGTGGAGTGTTAGACAAAGCAAGGTAGATTGTTTCTACTTTCTTAGCTTTTAAAGTACCTCCAGCAGCGTGCGGACGTCCCACTTTTCCCGAACCATGTTATAGTGCGTCTCGCCACCTCGAACCCTGGTGGGTTCGCTGTGGACGACGATCTTTTTGATAACGAAGCCCATCCCTTTAAAACCATCCTTCTCCTGCCTTTCCTGCCAGAAGGTGTCGTTGTATATCTTGTGCACGCGATCGATGAGACTGATCTGGAATTTTAAAAGATTCATTGTGTGACCAAACTATTGCTGATCCATTGCATCAAATATATCCTAATTCAACCCAGCTCTAAGAGAGATCTAGGTCAAATCTAGACCTAAAGTGTGGAGATTCAAGAGCCTGAAAATTTAAATTAGGAAGCTACCAAGTAATTGATCGTAGTCTTCGTGCTGCTAGCCCCCATTTCCTGGTAAAACCTGTAGTCAGCTACCAGCAAAAGAGGACACCTGGTCTTGGCAGGTGTGTATTCGAAACTATCCGACTGCCTCTTCGTCCTCTCGAGAATCTCATCCTCATCCTCCACATAAACATCGTTTATCTCGTCTGCAAAAGAACATGTTACAGTCCCAACTTTCCTATTTTATCCTAAAGTTCCCTTCATCCCTATCCTTCTAACAAACTGAAGGTAGGGTATCTGAGAAATTATTCTTAGTATCTTAATCCTATTACCATTAATCTCTTTAACGTATCCACAGGTCCTGGGGACACCATGGGTGTGACCCTCTCCATTCCGGTAATGTTCCCAACTAAACATCACGTCAGACGTCTTATAGATTATCATGGTCTGATTGTCTGTATGGGGAAGGTGTCTCCATGCAGGCTGGAAAACAAAGGTCACATTAGCACTCAAATAGCGTAGGTTCAAAGAACAATATGAAGGAGAGTCTATTCCTAGTGAATACCTCTATATGTAAACTATCATCTGACGTCGTGATACTGCCAGTCAGGACCCCGTTGTCCATGTGAAGCGAGGCATGGGATTCCAGCTCACCGAAGACCCTACCATGGTAGAAGCTTTCGTGATCTGGAAGACCCCAAACGAAATTAAACCATCCAGTCTTCTAATGGGATATTGCAAATTATTACAGAAGTGAACTATACCCAAATGGACGGTCTTCTCCTGACCATCGGCATCCACCTCGTATGCCTTGAATTTGGAATGGATGACTTCCCTTCTAGGTGTAAGAATGAGTCGCATGTTCCTAGAAGTAGGGAAACGAATGTGATTTTTTTATCTAATAACTGTCTATCTAAAGGGGGTTATTTGAGAGCTGGGGTATGGGGTGTACGTACTTTCCATGCGAGTAAAACTCCACCTCGCTGATCTTGTTGAAAGGATGGTTGCTATGCTTCAGACCCCTTTTGACGATTTTGTGCTGGAAATGCGACGAGTGAAGCGTTTCGTAATACTTCAGGTTCCTGTGGATCGTTGCTGGAAAGGTAATGGTGAGGTTAGTGATTTTCTATACTTAATTTCTGAAAAACATTTTCCAATTTGTTATAATTTCTCTAAAAATGGCCGGAAATGGATGAAATTTAGGAACTTAGATACCTTGGAATGTCCATTTCAATATAATAAGACAAGTCTAACTGTAAACCAATTATAACAAGTTACTTAAGTCTTAAAGTAGTTATAACCTGTTATAATACGATAAATGTCACTGTAAACCATTGTAATAAGATAAAAACAGAGTAGTCAACTCCTTCTATAATGCATGAGCTTTATATATTTTTACAAAATGAAGCGCAATCTAACTGATATTGATGGGTTATATCGAATGACGCGAAAAGGAACTCTTCCCTTTGAGAGATGGGGGAAACTTTAAAATGTCAAATGGGAACCCCTACATTTTATTGCATACTTAGATTCTATTAATAAAAGAAAAGGAAAATTTATGTGAAACATTTTGTGACAGCTGGCGCTGTAATCGCAAAAACAGTTTTTTTTTAATTTCTGTGTTCTCAAACGGGGTTTAGAGGCGTGCAACACTGTTTACGAATTGCGAATGTTTATCCGAATATTTATAAAAACTTCTTCTTGACATATGTTAAAAAAACACAATTTCCCGCCTTAGGGCGTTTCGAAAAATGGTATTATTTCCTCCCTTGTGATGGGAAGTATCGTGTGTTCTGCCCCAAAGAAAAAAAACTATCAAAACAAACGCAAGACAAAGGTGAATTCCTCGGTAATACAGTGAAAGTATCCCCAATCGTTGTAAAAGGAGCAAAACTATCAAAACAAACGCAAGACAAAGGTGAATTCCTCGGTAATACAGTGATCGTATCCCCATTCGCCTCGAAACAAAGACAACATAAATAACTTGTTCGTTCTTAGATTAGGCACGCTGACTTTCGCAGTCGACCTTCGCGATTCGCGAATCGTCCGTTTTTCCGCGAATTCGTCTTCCTTTCTTCTCCGTTGGCGAGTACCTGACTCTCCGATGAGCAGCAACGCCACCAGCGCGACGAGCCGCGCGCGACCCAGTCGCATTGTCGTCGACGCCGCGTTAGCCAATCCGGGGCATCGCTGGTCGACGCGATTTCCCGCGCGGATTTACGTCATCGCCGTCAGCGCGACCCGAGGTTAGGTTCGCGGAACTGTTTTGGTCTTGGGCTGATCGCGCGCTGACTAATCCCCCCTCTCTTCCGACCGATGGGCGAACCACCCGCCACCCTCCTCCCCACACCGCGGCGGTAACCGAGTCGAGTTTGGTGCAGGTGCACCGGGCGAAAAGGGGTAATCCTGAGTAGGTGGCGCTGGGGTCGGATGGTGATAGAGACGAAAAGAGAGAACGGTTGGATTAAAGAATTTTGTTTACAGTAAATATTATATATATAATATTTACACAGATAATAGTTTATCTGTGGTAAAGAAATTCTTTATTTAAAATGAATAAGGATGTAGGTACTTTAAATGGAAGAATTTACTTATAGATGATAATAATTTTCTGAAATAAATCTTTTCTGCGGTTGGAGGAAAGAGAAATTTAAGAATATAAAATTCTTCTTATCAAAAAATCCTACATGGAATCCTATGTAGGATCCAATGTAGTATTAAAAAGGAGAAGTGAAAAAGGGAAGAAAAGAGGAATACGAAAATAAAATGTTGGGAAAAGACGAAATGGACAAAATAGAAATGGAAAAAGAGGGAAAAAATACCACAATTTAAAAAAAAATCAAAATATGTAAAATACTATAAAAAATGAAAAAGAAAGTAATCTAAAGAAAAACTAGTAAGGAAAAGAGAAATGTAAAAATATGTAAAATCCGAATAAAAAGGACAATTAGAAATAAATAGAAGTTCTCTCTTCTCCCCTTATTTTGCTTGTCTTGCCTCGTATTGATTTTAACAAAATTAATTAACAAGAACTGGGTTCAATTTTTTCCGTTTCATCGGTGGAATGAGTAGTTATATTTGAAGTCAGAATTATAAGTCAATAAAATTTTTTGTTCCCCGGTTTCCCCCAAGAAACTAAAAAAATATAAAGTAATAAAAAAATGAAAAAATCAAAATTAATTGAAAAAAATTAAACAAATTGAAAGTATTTAAAAAAAAACTATTTGCTACAGCGGAATTGGTCGGGAAATAGAAAAACTCTCAAAGACGCTAAAAATTTTTAACCCGATATTTGAACCCGGATACATCTAATTAGGCATACATTTATTCACATTAAACATTCCAACTTTTGTAATTCTTATTTCATATCTTTTATTTCATAGTTTACTATTTGTCCCTACTATTTCTAAATTGGACAATAATTCCAAAAATAATAAGACAATAATATTATATAGACACAATAACCGACAATTAAATAAAATCAAAAAAGAAAAAAAAAATTTGTGCCAAGTTCACGCGGTGTTCCCAAGCGGTCACCCATCCAAGTACTGACCGCGCCCATTGCAGCTTAACTTCCCTGATCGGACGAGAAGGGGTGTTTTTTACAAGGTATGAAACTTGGCTTGACAGAGCTCGTTTTCGCCGCGGTACTCACTTATCAACTCGCATTTACATATATACCTACACTCATATATACACATATACATAAACCCATATATTCTGAAACAAAAAAAGTAAACTAATCAAACAAATACCAACAATTTCTGCCATTCCTGCAATTATCGTTAAATTATAACAAATAATTACCACTGATAATTTATAATTTATTTACTACATAACTGTACAGTACCTAAAAACTGTATCATATTTATTATATATTTCAATATTCCCACATCAATAATAAATCCATAATCATTTTCTCCCATCAGAACAAGAGAAACTTTTCGTCACTTTCACACCAACGCCGCCATCTAGCGGAATTCTCCGAAACCACTTCGATCCCTAGAATGTTCTCATACTCCCTCCCTCCCCCCTCAATCTACTTGACCATAATTATGAATCGCCCAATTGACAAATCAGGCTCCTCTTTGTTCAACCATATACCGATTGAGAGAGACATACCGATCCGCGTAAAAGTCTCGTATTTTCTCGAACGCGAGAAATAAGCACATGCACAAACAGTGAGCCGCAGTTTGCGATCGGTGATATTTCGGAGCTGCAAGTGTCCTCGAAGATGGCAGACAACCTGGTGTATTGTTTCAACCGGGGTTGCGGGAAGAAGTTCGACGTCTCGAAAAACGCCACACGTTAGTAGAAAGAGAGGGAAAAATGGGGGAAAAAAGAGAAACGAAATTGTGGAAATAATAGGGTAGTTTTGGGGGTGACGAGGTTATGTTTTGGGGAGGGAATTTTAAGGGGAAGTTTTAAGGGGGATTTTTAAGGGGCGGGTCGTGTTTAAGAGAGGGAATTTTAGGATTTGGATGAGAATTTTTGGAATTTAGAAGAGGTTTGAGGGATATGTTTGTTTGGCAGGAGCGTATCATTAGGGTGCATGTTTTTGAAATCTAGGAATTGAATATTCTGATAATATTGCTGAAATTCTAGGAATATTAGTGAATTTCTTAATATTCTGGAAATATTATTACATTTCTTAATATCCCGAACCTGTTTGAGTTTTTTTAATAAATCCGTAAACTTTTTGCAGTGGACTGCGTCTACCACCCAGAAGCACCTGTCTTTCACGATGCCTACAAAATCTGGCCATGTTGTGGCAAAAAGTCGAGCGATTTCTCTGAATTCCTCAACATCAAAGGCTGCAAGCGCGACATTCACAGCAATGTCATGCCCGAGCAACCTCCGAAGCCTCCGATCGAGGAGGTCCCAGAGGTGCGCTCGAAGCCCATCACCCAGGAACCCGAAGTTCGACCGGACTTCGACACACCTCAGGTCGAGATGACACCCCAGATTGCCGCGGCGTTACAGCGGCAAATCGGCGAACTAACGGCTTGCAAACCTGAGGCCGAGGACGAGGAGGAGGTGAAGAAGCAATGTTCTGTCAGAAAAATAAGTGTCAAAAGACTAACTGATGACCAATTTACTTAATAATGGAGATAGATTCTAGACAGTGACCTTTAAATGACCGCCAAATGACCTTCATTGACCTAACAATTTTATAATCACATCCAGAGGTAGATTTTAAGCAATTACCTTTAAATGGCCGCTAAATGACATAATGACCGTCAAATGACGATTCTTAACTGAACAACTACACACGTGTAGTTGTTCAGTTAAGATAGAAAGTTACATTCTGAACAAATTACCAGAAATTTTCTCTGCTATAATATAAATATAATATGTACAAGAGGCAATGCTATTGGAAATGGGGTTTCATGTACTAAATGCATCTATGTCTTTCTTCAATACTCATTTTATTAATATAATAATTGTATTCATCAGTTTTAGTCTCATTTCTACTTATACGATGAAACAAAAATTGACTGGTCATCAAATATTTTAGGTGAAGATTGGTCAAGTGTGCAAACGGGGTGCATGCAAGGCGAAATACACCGGACCTGAAAGTGACGTGGAGGAATGCGTGCACCACCCTGGTAGTCCAATTTTTCACGAGGGTATGAAATACTGGTCGTGCTGCAACAAAAAGACGGCGGATTTCAGCACGTTTCTGGCACAACCGGGGTGTGCACGGGGGCGCCACCTGTGGGTGGTAAAAGTAAGCCTTGGCTCTTTGAATATGGAAATTTATTTTTAAAAAATATCACTTTCATCGTATGTGATGGGAAATGTAATGGAAAATCCATAGTTAATGCAATTCAGATATTGCATTCACTATAATTTTCATTCTCATTAGTTAAAACCAGTTTTATCCAGTCACAAACTAGTTATAACCAGTTATAACTGGATTTATCTGGTCATAAACTAGTTCCAACTAACATTATACATTTTAATTAAGATCAAGTACATACAAATACACATCCCCTTGATTTGTATTAAACATGTTTTTTGTTTAATTTTGACTATTTCGCAGGATTCGAACAAAAAAGCTACACAATGTAGGTTGGATTGGCACCAAATGGGGAACAATGTAGTCATTTCGATTTACGCGAAGAAATACCTTCCTGCCTCGTCAACGGTCAAACTCAGTCCAGTCCGACTAACGGTGGAGATATATTTTCCAGAAACCGACTCTAAATATAATTTAGATATGGAATTATATAAAGTACGTAACTCACCATTATATCAACCAATTCTCCCCAAACATTCTGAAATATAAATGAGATTAACAATTTTTTTAGTTTAGTTATACAAAGAAATATCATTGTTTCAGGTAATTAACGTAGAAAAGAGTAAAGTAGTTATGTACCCATCGAAAATCGAGATCACTCTGATCAAAACCGGCCCGGAACATTGGACCAAACTCGAGATTCCTCGGACCCCCAAGCCAGTGGACGAAGCACACGAAAAAAATGTGGATTCCATCAGTGCAACTGTAAATTCCGTGGACCTAAGTGATTTGTAGAAAAAAACTTCTTTTAAATCGATTTCTGTTTTTTATCGTTGATTCCAGTGTCCAGAGGATGAGTTTTTGATAATTGAATAAAGACTTTAAGACTTTTAGGCGATTGTCACTTTATTTTGGATTTAACAAACATTTAACAAACTTTAAATAACTCCCGAATCCTCTTCCCCTTTTATACATCTTAAAAATCAATTTTCTCCAAACTTTAACAAATTTCAAAATTTCCCTTTTTAAAATTCCAACTTAAACAATTTTTCGTTTTTTCAATTTCTTCAAACTTTCATAAATATATTCTCTCTCTCCTTTTTTTTCATTTAAACAAATTTCCCATCAGAACCGTCCAAACTCTCTTTCCATGAAAACCCGCCTTAAGCTGTCAAGCAGCGTACATTTTCCGTTCGCTCCGCGTTGCCTCGCGTTTGTTGTGGTTCGAGGTGGAAAAAGGCGCGCGAACTCCGCGAGATGAGCGCCGCGTCGTGTTTTTCCGCAAATCCACAATCGCCTTTGTTTACGTTTTCCCGCGACACTTTCGCCCCGAAAAGCGCCATTTGATAGTGCCGTTCGTTTTTGTCGACCAAATCCGATGTTTTCGCGGGCCTAACCTCGAAGTCGATTGTTTACCTCGAAGTCGCTTGTTTTCAGCGAATCTTCCGCAAATTTCGACGAAATGAAGCAGGTGTCGGAAATAACGTGGCCATCGGAGTTCTTGGAACTGAAGGTAGGGGACGTTTTTTCAAAACGAGTGTTCGTATAGAAAAGTGGGGGGACAAAGGGGAATTCTTTGTTTTTCTTTGAAAGTAAAAAGGTGGGATGGAATAGGGATTTTGGTGGAGTTTGTGATGGTGATTTTTTAAACTGAGTTTTGGAAAGGATGTTTATTTTTTATCATCGTTTTTAGAGTAATTTGAAATTTGATTTGGTTTTAAGTTGATATTTGAATTATTTAAATTGGTTAATTTAAATTGAGATTTAAATATAATGAATTTTGGAATAAATATCAGTGATTTGAATGACTGGATACTTTTCACATATAATTATTATTAAAGTATGATTTTATGAAATAAAACAAACTGAATGAAATCATATGTTTTATGAAAATTTTTTCATTTAAAATTCATTCAATAATTACATCAAAATTATGTCTTTGATAAGATATTTTTATATTTATCTAAGTATATTTATTGCATATTCTATTTAGAGATATAGAAAGAACATTGCATATATTTATAGTAAGTCATTTGGTACTATCAACATTTTTATGCAAATGGTGTTTTTTGATCCTAACACTAAAATTGAAAAACAGTTAAAAATATATATTTATTTCAATTATTAAGGGAATTGATTTGTTTGATTATTAAGTGTGTGTTTATTGTTTTTATCTATAATATTTATAAGTCAGGTTTCACATGTATTCTATAGTATTTCATTTACATTTTATGAAAAACAATGAATATTTTTCAATGTTACACGAACATTTCAACACAGATGTAAGTTACATATATTTACTGCATATTTCAAGTTACTGCATATTTGAATGAAAAATATTTTAATTAAAACATTTTTCAGAGAATGGAAGATCTGATGGTCTGTGGAATTTGTTATGACTACCTCAATACATCAGTAATGACACCATGTTCTCACAATTGTAAGTTCTATTTTGTTATGTAAAATGAACAATTTTTATGTAACAACATAAAAAACCTTAACAAATTATATTTTTGAAAACAAAAGAGAAAGGAAATGAAGGCAAAAATTATTTTTTATTGGCAGGAAAAAAGGAATAAGCATTTGTGACTTTGGAAATAATATTTGGTATTCTGTTGAAAAAAGTAAAAAAAGGATCCAAAATTTTATAAATCTTTACATGAGAATTTTTTTAAATATATGTTGGTCAATTACCCAATCATCAGTTATAAGAAATTAAATATCGCTGAAACCTCTTCATAACCAGTTATAACAAAAGAAATTAATTTATAAACTAGTTATAACCACTTATAAAAGGTTTTATCCATTTATTATGCACACATTCATTATTTCCACCTACATTTTATAATCATACCTTCATTTCAACCAAACATTAACAAAAAACTACCCTAGGATCTTATACCTAGATTTTATAAGTAAAAACTAGAAAAAAAATATAAATAAATGAATAAAAATAAAAGAACCAAAGGGAATAATAGATTCTCCTTCCAGATTGCTCTCTCTGCATAAGGAAGTACCTCCACTACAAAACTGAGTGCCCCAAGTGTTTTAAGCAGACCTACGAGAAAGACCTGCGCACCAACCGCAACCTCGACCAGCTGATCGAAAGCTACCTCAACATCCGCGACAAACTCGCCCAACACCTAATTGGCGCCGAGATCAAACCAACCGACTCCGGTTTTACATCTGACGAAAAACCGGAAATGACGTCACCGCCCGTGAGACCCGCGAGACAAAACCAGTCGAGCCGAACCCCCAAAGGAACGCCGGAGGCCGTCGCGCCAAAGCAGCGCCATCTGACGCCAAAAAACGAGACCAAAGTTGGCGCGAAGTCGGTGGAGGTCAAGGGTCAAACCAATCAAGAATCGCCGAGGGAGTTCAAAATTCAACCGCCGATAGTGCTGGAGGAAATTTCCCCGGTGTCCAGGAGCGTATCCAGTCCGAGCACGAGTCGGGGGGTGCAAAAAATTTCGGCCTTTTTCAGTTCGCCGGGTTGCAAACCTGTCCAGAGTTTGGAGAAGATGGTGCCTTGTCCGGTTTGCGCGGTGGACGTTTCGGAGAAGTTTATTAATAGGCATTTGGACGACTGTCTGGAGAGACAGGCTGCATCCAGGGGAGAGAAAAGGTGAATGGGTTTGGAGGAAGAGAAAACAGTGGAAATAACAATAAAAAACTGGCTTTAAATGTATTATAACCGGTTATAACAAGTTAGACACGCAGATAAACTAGTTATAACCAGTTATATGTACTATTAAACTGGTTATAACCAGTTATAATGAATTTTATTTGGTCCGAAACTGGTTATAACCAGTTACAATAGGTTTTATTTGGTCAGAAACTGGTTATAACCAGTTATAATAGGTTTAATCTGGTCAGAAACTAGTTATAATTGGCTTAATCTAGTCACAGACTAGTTCTAACCAAAATGTTTTCTGTTTTCTCAGAGAGGAACCGAAGCGCAAACCCTTAGCAAAATTGGTTTTGAGTCTAATGAAGGATGCGGAACTGAGAAAAAGACTGAAAGAATTGGGATTGCCGGTCCAGGGTGATAGACGTACTTTGGAAACGAGGTACCACAAGTATGTTGTTATATATAACGCAGAATGTGACAAAACGGAACCGAGACCAGTTGCAGAGTTGTTGAAGCAGTGCGAAACTGAGGAACTGAACGAGAAGAAACTGATTCGAATGACGGGAATGGGAATTGTACGTGTGGAGAAATTGTTTAAAAAATATATGTGTGTAAATTAAGTCACAGATGTCTGATTTCTAGTATTATTTTTTCAGAAACTGCAAGTCAACAGGAATTCCAGTCAAAATCTCATTGAGGAGGAGCAGAAAAAATACCGTAGGTTTTGCATGAATAAAAATTGAATAAACTTCATAATTATCATCGTGGCAAGATGTCTTGGTTTGACCAATAGGAACAAAAATTGTTTGGGAATTTTTCAATTACAAATCTGTGATTGTTTTATATGTTTATATCTATTTATCAAAAAAAGGGGGAACAGTACCGTCTTTGCACAAGAGCGACTTATGTCTTTAATTTACATGCCGTTAGGAGAGTTTATTTTATTTTTTGACAACGTTTTACAACAAAATTACGACTAGTGCACCGATCGCTATATTTTCAACTAATTTTAAACCAGTTTTAACTAGTTTCATACCAGTTTTAACTAGGTTTAAACCAGTTTTAATTAGTTTTAACTAGTTTTATCCAGTTTAAACCAGTTTTAACTAATTTTAACTAGGTTTAAACCAGTTTTAACTAGTTTCAAACCGGTTTTAACTAGGTTTAAACCAGTTTTAACTAGTTTTAACCAGTTTTAACCAGATTTAATTAGTTTTAACTAATTTTAACTAGATTTAAACCAGTTTTAACTAGTTTTATACCAGTTTTAACTAGTTTTATACCAGTTTTAACTAGTTTTATCCAGTTTTAAACCAGTTTTAACTAATTTTAACTAGTTTTAAACCAGTTTTAACTAGTTTTAAACCAGTTTGAACTAATTTTATCCAGTTTTAACTAATTTTAACTACATTTAACTATTTTTCCTCCAAACCAACTCTAAAAATCACCTCTTCCCCAGGCGAAAGCAACAAAACCAGCTTCCAAACCCTCGTCGAGGAGATCAAGCGCCGGCGGAACGGCCCGCCGGACGCCATTTCCACCTCGTCCGACACCACCCCGAAGGACGAGCAGACCTCGATCGACAGCGACGACGGTCACTTTGTCCCCATGGATGACACCTTCCACGACTCCGACTCGAGTACGTGCTGCCCCCTGCAGCGCTACATCAGCGACATCTCCGTCGGTCGGGTGAACGTGCAGCTGTCTGGCAGCGAGACCAACTCGCCCGCCAAGTCCTCCCCGGCGAAGCGCGTGGCGCCACCTGGCGGGGCCTCCTCGACGCCAGCGCCGCCTGCCGACAAGTCGGTCTACGACCAGACGACCGACAGCGACTCGTCCGAGCCGGACATGTTCGCGTCGCCCGCGAGGGAGCGCCACAAGCGCGCGCGACGTTCCCTCAACTACCCGGCAGAGGGCGCTGCGGCGCTGCAGCGCCAGCAGGCACAGCAGCTGGCGGAGTCGATAGCGAACGACTTCACGTTCGACGAGGGTAGGTAGCCTCGGCGAAACTCGGGTAAATGCGTTCGGTTTAGGATGGCCAAATTCTTAATTTCGGTTTATTCGTAATTTATTAAAACAACGGTTATTTATCATTCGATCAAGTTTAAATCATGGGTAAATTGAAATCTTCATTTAAGTTTATTTGGAATAAAAATATATTTTTATATCCAGTTGCAATTCAGTGGACTATGGTCGATTGGATCAGTTAGGTTGTAGGAGGCGCTGGAGGACGGAATGAGAGAATGGCGTGTACAGTTAAGTCTTATCAATCAAAATCAAGAGACTGAGTTGTTTTCGGACTTGTTCTTAGTCAAAAATTGTTGGAAACGTGAGGTTCGAGTACAAATTAAGACTGATATATATAGTTATTAGGTGGAGATGTTTTTACTATTTATATTGTGATAGTATTTATTGAGAGTAACTTATGCGTTGTAATCACCGCTGTGAGGAGTGACGGTGACTTTATGTGCAACTTAAGGAGGCATGTATTTTTGTAACACTTTGTGTGTGGTCGCAGCAGGCCAGATCTGCTAAATAAATGCTGAAGAAAGTAAACTTGTCTGTTGTTATTCCATCATTTATAACTATTCGGTTTTTCTGTTAACCGCACAATTTCTCCATTCTTTCATTCTGTCTTTCATTCTATTCTATTAGTTTAGTTAGTTGAACCTTGATCAAACCAGTTCAAATAATGTAAAATGAGTTTTTAAACCATTTAAAACTAGATCAAACCAGTTAGAATTTAGAACTTCTTTAAATTAGTTCAATTTACTTTAACCAATTAGAATTGAAAAATGTCAGTTATCAAACCAGATAGAACTCATTGAAACGTATTAGAACCAGGTGTAACTATCGGAAATGAGTTATTACCAGTTAGAACTGAAATTTGCCAGAAGCAGGTACAATAAGCTAGAATCAGTTATCAAACCAGTTAGACCTGAGTAAACGAGTTCTCTGCCAATTCACTAATTTAACTTAGTAACCAATCATCGCCATACTTCAGAATCTACTGCGCCATCTTTTATTCAATTTTGCTACCACTTTAAGCCCTTTTTTTAACCTTAAACACCACACTTTAATTACATACAAAAATAAGCATCTTTTCAAAAAAACCCTCTATTTTTCAGCTCAATTAACTCCTCCATCGGATCCCGTGAAAGAACCAACGAATCAACCCGACTTCGAGCCCATCCCAGGTAAATCAATTACATAAACCATTTATAAACCAGTTATATACTATTTGAAGTAGTTGTAACATATATAAACTGGTTTGAAACTGATCCAAACTGGTTTGAAGTTGTTATAAGTCATTTTTAAGTAGTTATAAACTAGTTTCAAGAAGTTATTCACATTCACAACTTGTTTTATCTTAATATAAATCAGTTTTAATCAGATTTAACTGGTTATAAACCAATTTTAACATACTACAATATTTTAACAAGATATAACATTTCATAATCCACTTCTGTTTATAATTAAGTTTCAAATACTTATAAACCAGATTAACACTTTTAACTGATTTTTACATACAATAAACCAGTAAAACTCCTTAATTACCAGTTCAGTAACTGATTCAAATAAGTTCAAACAATCCGAAAACCTGTTTTAATTAGTCAGAACCCAATCCTGACACTTTTTCTCGAAAAACATCTGCTTTTCAGCCCAACTAACCCCCCCGACCGAACCAACCGACTCCCCGCCGATTCTGTTGGAAACTTTGGCACCGCAGCCGCCCCGAAAGCGGAACCGCAGCGCCCAAAACGCCGACGCGACGCCCGAGGCGAAAAAAGTGCTTCACGAGTGTAACAACGCGAACGTGTCGCAAGAGGGCGTCGCGAAGCGGCCCAGAGGGCGCCCCCGGCGGGTCGCGAAGGAACCGCCCCCTGTCAGCGACAGCGAGAACCTGCCAAAGAGGCCGATGCGGGTCCCTAGGTCTGCCAACCGGGAGACTCAGGGCACCCGGGCCAGGAAGTGATTTTATTGGTCGATGCAATTGCTCAACGTTGAACGTTTGCCGTTAGTTGTTTTGCCTTGCGAGTTTTATGTACGCGATGACGTTGGGTTTTTTTGGTTTAACATTGAGCCGGGAGTGGGAGAGAGTGCGACGTGTTTTCTAATATATGAGGAATGCCAATGTAAGATTCTAATATGATGATTAAAGAATTTATTGATTATTATTATATGTCTAATTAATTTCATGACTTCCCTCAAGGTTAATTTTGGAATTTGAATATGGTTCTAACCAGGATCAACGCGTTCGTTTTTCTCTACTTTGCCCTACCCATGGCTCCGATAGCTAACTTATTTGAAATACTTGTAATTATTTTCATAGGTACTATGAAAATTGAATTTCCCAATAACTTTGCCAAATTAGTTGGAATTTTTTCGCAAATAGGATCACTGGATAGATTTATTTTTTTGCAATTTTTGTGCCAAGTTTCATCGCGATCGATGGCTTTTCTGCTGATATATTGCATTAGTTTTGATTTTTAGGGACTTAGACAATTTTCGCCAAAAAAATTTTTTTTTAAATACTCAACACCTGGGAATGGTTGGAAAAAAGAGTAACGCTGCCACTGTAAACGCATAAATTTACTGTCGAATAATTAACAATGCTCTTTAACAATAATTTACGACGCTCGAACGTGAACTTAAAGTAATCGCCTCCGACGTCTTATGTACAAGTTACTTTGGTTTACGATATACATCTCCTCTGAATTCAGCTTTACGCAACGTTCAATAGAGCTTCGAAGGTGCTAACGTCCTAATAGAACTATCTATCACATTCACGAAATACCCCCCGACCCGCGACTGTAGCGCCACCGTCGTAGTTCGTCCTTAAACTAATATAACCCTTCGATAGAAAATTAATCAGTCATTCTGGAGGAATCATATTGCGACTAAAATTGCAAGAGTGGCAAGGTTCGACTGCAATTCGGTTAGAATCGGTTAGTTGCGGTTTTCGCCGCTGGCGGCGCTGTCGCCCGAAAGTCGATATGTCCAATGTGAACGGTTCGGCGCAGCTGCAATTTTGAACGACGGTTAAGAAAATATCGAGTCTGTCGAACGATTATGTACAATGGGTCCCTAGCCGGTTTGCCAGGCAAGTCGGGTTCCGGTGCGAACTGGTTGGAACACTTTGAGGAGGTTTTCATGTAGTTCCAAGTGGTTGTAGTGTTGATCAAGATGTTTTGACTAGTTCTAACTGGTTTTAAGAAGTGATAAACCAATTCTAACTGGTTTTAGACCAGTTATAAGGGGTTTGAAACCAGTTCTAACATGCTTTAGAAGTCTGGTTTTAGTTATAACTGGTTTAAAAACAGTTTAAACCAGTTATAACTGGTTTAAACTGGTGTAAAACTATTTATAACTAGTTTAAACTGGTTCTTACAAGAGATGCACCAGTTTTAAACCAGTTTAAACCAATTTTAACCGGTTTTAACAAGAGATACACCAGTTTAAAATCAGTTATAACTGGTTTGAAGAACTAGTTCTTGAGAGGAAATCGGGAAAAGTCAAGGAACAATAGAAAGTTCAAGTCTTATTGAATTAGGAAGTTGTGGAAGAGTTGGATACATGATTCCAGAGAATGTGTAACCAGTTCGAACTGGGGACGAAAAAGTTTCGACTGTTTTGGGCTAGGTAAATCTAGATGGAAGCATTTAGAAGGATTAAACTGGTTCAAGCTGGTGTAAGAAGAGAAAACGTTACTTTAAACTGGTTTTAATTAGGTATAAACCAGTTATATCTGGTTAAAACATGTTTTGGATTGGGACTGGGTGGTGGAAGATCAGCTTGGACCAGTTTTAGTAGTTGGAAGTAGTTGTAATGACTAAGATGTTTTTAATTCTGACTGGTTAAGAAGAGATAAACCAGTTTTGACTTGATATAAACCAATTGTTACCAGTTATACAATATTCAAATTCGAATTTAACTTATTATAAACTAATTTTAAACAGTTATACACATTCACAACTGGTTTTATCTGGGTATAAACCAGTTTTAGGAAGTTTTAGTCTATCATAGACCAGTTTCAACGTCTTATATAATGTTTCCCTGGATTTGACAAACCAGTTCTAACTGGTTATAATCCAGTTTCTTCTTCTTATAAAATAGTAATAACTGGTTTCAACTACAGACAAACCACTTTGAATATGTTAAACGTAGTTCGAACCGGTATTTACACACAATAAACCAGTTCAACTTGTTAATATCTGGTTTTAACTGGTTTTAATGAATCGCAAACAGGTTGTAACTGGTTTTAACGAAGCGTAAACTGGTTTTAACTGGTTTTAACGAAGCGTAAACTGGTTTTAACTGGTTTTAACGAAGCGCAAACTGGTTTTAACCAGTCAGAACCCAGTTACAACTCTGGAAACTGGTTCGAATCGAATCCCAACTTGACTGGCAACATCCCACAACGATTCCCCACTTTAAGACCTACATACATCGATTGCTCTAACTTCGTAACAGTAACCACTAGCTACGTTGCTTATTAAGTAATGATTGACTAAGTTTTTGATCATTCAGTTCTCAGCGTCAGTTTGACTCACCTATACTAAGATCTCGGTATCGGTTAGGGAACACAATTTTTTCGCAGCCCCTTTCCCCTCCCCTGGACCCCGAGACCCTTTACAGGATTGTTACTAGATTATCGCGTTTCGTCAGTTCTAGGCACTCTGTTGTTTTGCTTCGCCTTCAAAATACGCTTTCTCTTTGTCTGTTCCACGTTCGTCTTGTCTAGGTCAACTTTACGCAAAAATAAATATTTTTCGGTTTGTTTAGGTGCTTCTGCGGAAGCTAGGTAGGACGTGTCACTTTACAACCGTTGTTTTTGTTTTGCTTTGTTATTTTGTTGTTTTCGGTTATTTCGCGGGTCACACGTGGTTGTCCTCTCGTTTTCGTCTCAATACGGTGATGCCTATCGAGCCCCGAATTTTGCGAAGTAGGTCTATGATGTCAGCCGTTGACATTTTCTCGACGCTTTCGTCATTGACCTGTGAAATAAACAATGGATGTGAGAGAATTCAATTTTCCCAATTTTAAAAATGTTTTTCGATAACAAATTGAAAATGCAATTTGAAATGCATTTTTCAAAGTGGACAGTTTTTCAATTTTTGTCAGACTTTAAATATTCAAACTGTTTAATGTTTCCGTTTTTCTCAAAATTCTCGTTTTGCCAAAAACTTTCACTTAAACAATTTTTATTTAAAAAAAACTTCATTTCGCCAAAAATTGAATTTTTTAAAATATTATTGTTTAAAATCTTAATCAATAACGAATCCTCACCATAATCAAAACGTCTCCCTGTTTGAGTCTGCCATCCTTAGCTGCAACACTGTCAGGGTGAACGACGGATATCACTGTCCTGTTGCCTTCTGATTGTAGGCTGAATCCGAGTCGACTGTTCCATCCACGCGTCAGTTCAACCATGAACACCTGATTGCAAAGCGACATTATTTCTTTCGACAAACTTATCACCAATTACTTGCCGCTTTCGTGCGTTCTTAAATCATTTCCACGTTCGTGCACAGCCCACTTGTCTCGACTTATCAGGACACTTATTGGGTCACTACGTGTTGCCAACATCCCACTCATTTTATTCAATGTCCAATTCGATATTTTGTGACCTTTTATGGGCCAAAAGACACTTCTTTGATTACCAAAACAGTTTGTTTATTTTTTATTACGGTTTATTTTGAGAATGATGTTTGAAGGTCAAAATTTGCGACCTTTTATGGACCAATATAATGCATACCAAAACAGTTTATTTTTTTATTAGAGTTTGGTTGGAGAAGGATGTTAGGTTTTTTGGAGATCAAATTTTTTTTTGACCTTATAAGGATTAAAAGTACAGTTTTTGTTTACCAAAACAGTTTACTTTTCGTTACGGTATATTTCGAGTATGTTTGAAGGTCAAATGTTAGCGACCTTTTATGAACGAAAACAGAATGTTGTTTTATTAGAGTTTGATATGAGTAGAATGTTGGGTATTTTCAAGGTCAAATTTTGTGACCTTTTATGTGCCAAAAATATTTGTTTATTTTTTTTGTTAGAATTACTTTTAAGTCGATTGTCAGGTATTGTGAAGGTCAGAATAAAAATAGTGAGGTAATAATAAATCAGTAAAAATAATGAAATGGTAAAGTTCGAAACTAATCAATCAATTGAAGCAAAATAAACAATGGGTAAATTGATATCAGTGTGAGATAAAAGCGAAAACTGATAAAAAGTGAACATCGACTACACTTCATAAAAACACAAATTAAATTGAAAACAAAGGGTCGAAGCAGAAGTAAAGTAAATAAAGCCAGTAAAAATAGAAGGAGAAATAAAGAGAGGTGAAAGGTCTGATGAAATATGAAAAGTAAAAAAATGGGAATTTTTTGCAAACAAAAACAAATAAAATAATTAATAAGAGGTAGAGGAGTAAATAAATAACAAATAAATGACAATGTCGTAAATTATACTGCAAATAAATAAACAAAAATAAATAAAAATACCCCAAATTGAACAAAGCACAATAAAACATACGAAGCATAACAAGAAAACAAACAAGGTCGACATGTATGTGAGAGAAAAATACATAAAGAGAATCAAATTTAAAATAAAAACAATATAGAAACAAAAATAAATATAACAATTCAAAGGTGAACAAATCAATCGGGTCCAAAAAATGTTCCGTTTTTTCTAAATCCCTTTTTGACATTTTTTTAATACAAAAAACTTTTTTTCACTACCTCATGTCCCTGTTCACGAGCATCCTGTATCGTAGAATTATTTGTACATTCGTCGTCCTCGTTTTTGGCCACCTCGTGTTCGTCGATGCTTTTGTAAGTTTGCGGAGCAAACATCACACCCTTCCACTTGAGCAATCCCTGCGAACCGACAGGATCCTCGGCGCCAAGTGTACCTATCGAAACAAAACCAATTTCGTTATCGAGGACAACATTTTTGGACATTTTCAAAACAAACTTTTTTGTTAATAAAAATATATTGAAAAAAAAAACTAAAAAAGTGTTAAAAACAATTAGTATAAATCTTTTTTTACGGAAATTACTTCGAAACATTTTTTTATTTTTGTACAATAATCAATAAAAAACTGAGATATTGCCAAAGAGTAGTTTTCTGTTTTACCGACGCCGTTAGTGTCATGTTTCATCTTAAGTCGGTTGGTGTACAAAGTCGCTACTCGAGTGTTTACCTTTGGTGATCATTTTTCTGTACTTCCGAAACATTTCGCGGAGAAGATTATTGCGACGCTTTTCGGCTACGAGGTAAAACAAGTGACTGAGGGAACTCGCGCGCTTCATTTCGTATTGACATACTTTTATTTCAATGTTTGAATAAGTGTGGAGATGATTGCGGTTGAATGATCTCAATCTTTTTTAGTAAGAAAGTTACGCCTTTTCATGTTCTTTGATAAACGATTCTCGATATTTGTATTTCTAAATTTTATATAGAATATGTCACATATGTGATACACACTTGTGTCACTTATAGCAATTCATGGTTATATTTACATGGTTATTTCGTGATGAATAGGTGGTATGTGACAAATATAATATGTATGTGACATGTGATGAATATATATCTGATATATGAGAGACGTATACTGTGTATGTGATATGTGACAAGATTAACAAATAAGACATGTAAAAATATAATATGTATGTGACATGTGTGACATAAACATAGCTACGCCACTGTATTGCAAAGTATTACAAATTGTCCATTTCAAAATGTTTCTATGTAAAAATCGAACGAAAAATGTCCGGTGAAAGTTTTTGCTCGATAAAATGTATCGCGCTTCGCAAAATGCAAATCCCACGGTGCACTTGCCGTTGCAGAATCTGTCACAACTATTCCCACAAGGGTTTTTCCAGCGCTAAGCGCCGCGCGAAAACCTCGTGAAACTTTTACGCGGACAATGGCGCTTCATTTGTTTCCGGGCAAAATTCAAATGCGCCGTTGCCACGTTAAATTTAATTTAATCGTACAATTTGATTCGACGGCGCATGGACAATCATTATTATTGTAATCGTACGTGACATTGCTCTCGGGCGAACACGTGTTACCGCATTTAGGACAGAGCGGGGTGACAAAATCAAACGAAAACACGTAATGAGACATGACAAAAACGTCGAAAAATAGAAAAGAAATAATTTAAAAGAATTAACGAATGGTAGAAATGAAATTAGTCATTTTATGAAAACAATGTCACATACTTTGTCACTTATGCCACATTTGATCATATTTCCAATATATGATCGATATGTGACAATTAAATCATATAATGTCTCATTAAGAAAGGCTTCGATCACATGAAGTGAAACTAACGTCACATTATGTGACATTTATGCCACGCAATATTACAATTGTTTCAATGTGACATTTCTGATGTACTGTCATTTTTATCACACAATGTGATATTTATGTCACCGTGTGCTTTACATGTGACATAAAAATGTTTCATAATGTGACATTTACGTAAAAAAATGTGATGTTTATGTCACAATGTGACAATATCTCTATATATTTGACAATTACGTTATACCAGGTGACATTTATTGTCATAAATGTCGTCGTGTGACATTTTGTCACATGTGATATTTTAAACATCATGAGACGTGTTGTCACATCATATGACATTTTTGTCACATTTGATATTTGTCACATGATGCGATATTTGTCACATGATGTGATATTTGTCACATGATGTGATATTTGTCACATGATGTGATATTTGTCACATGATGTGATATTTATCATATGATGTGACACTTATCACACCATGTGACGTTTGTGTCACATCCACCTCCCCATTGATCACTTACCCGGAATGTCCTGGTCACTCGAGTGGCTGATTTTGCTCTTGGCGCCGCCCTCAGCGCTGCTGCCGCAGGCGGGGTTCGCGCTTTGATAGACCGGGTTCTTGTAGCTGAAGGTAGCTGTGGTATTGGCGCCGCCAGATGCCAGCACCGGCGGCATCGACGCGGGCTCGTTCGGCGGCTCGTTATTCGCTGGGTCACGCAAGTTCGCGTCACCGTCGGCGACCTGCGTTGGGCCTGCGTAGTCATCCGATTCGATGCTGAACTGGAAGTGTGGTTTTCCGTGGGGCGCAGATAGATCCAGGAAGCTGGGCCGGTGCGGCCGCATGGCGTCGCTACCATCGCATTCGTCGTACATCATAGGTGGGTCTATGATTTCGGCCTTCATTGTACCGTGTTCGGCGGTGTCCGGCTGTTGCAAACCTGCGGAAGGTACGTAGAGGTTATGTACGGTTTTGCATGGATTAACTTGCAGAAAATGTAAGGGTGAGATTGTATTTAAATAATACACGGAAAATTTATGATACGTACATAATACTGGTGTAAGATTTATATCACATGTGTGAGATACATGTCACATTCATGTCACACATGTATGTGTAAAATTCATGTCACATGAGTATGTCACAGTCATGTCACATGTATGCGTCGCTTTATGTCACATGTGTCACATTTACGTCACATGTGTCACAGTTACATCACATGTGTCACATTTGGCACATGTGTCACATTTGTCACATGTATCACTTATGTCACATATTTCACATGTGTCACATTTATGGCACATGTATTACATTATTTTCACATGTTTGACATGTTTGACATTTATGTCACATATGTGTACATGTTCCACACATGTTCCAACTCGTAAGAGTAGTGCGACTCGCGAAAACCCGATCGCTCGACAATTAATTCGTCGCGAGTTCAAAATCACTCGAGATTGTTTGAGTAGACGTTCATTAGCCTCTTCGGAAGTCGTCGCTGTTTATTTCCAGTCGACGGCGAACTTTTTCCATGAATCGTCTGCTTCCAATATAGAACCCCCTTTTTAATTATTAATGCATTCATTTTTACTTTACTTTTAAATTTTCATTAATTTTACTTTTTTTATTTTTGACGGATAATTTATAGACTTTTTCATTAACTTTTCACCAACAAATTTTTGGGACAGGATTTTCGTTATTAATGACCCCCACCTCTTTAGGGCGAAAAATTAACGAGCCTGGTTTTTAATGGAAGGTAAAGTTCTTTCCAAGCCAAATAAGCCGGGCTATTTTCGAAATTAATTACCCAGACATTCACTGCCGCGTGTCGGACACGACGATAAAATTAGCAAAAAGGCTGATTGCGAAGTGGCAGTTTTTTAAATGTCCGACGCTTTTATTTGATTGCACTTTGATGTAAACCAACCTGGGGTTGGGGGAGGGTGGGGGAGGGGTGATCCAATCTTTTACTACGTGAATCATACACCATACTCGTCACTTAGTAATTGATAAGCCTCGAGAGGGTCGCCTAAAATTCTGCAGGTTTCATCAATATTAGTTTTGTCGGTTGATCATTTTGAAATTCGCGCCAATGTTTTGAGGTTTTGATTTTTTGAATTGAATTTGCGAAGCCATTAGTCGATTATCGATATTCTTTCAAATTATCGATATACCGAACATATTCGAATGTCGACTTACAGATTCAAGCAATCGATATATCGAACGCAAATTTTTAGTTATCGATACCTCGACTCGAATCATCGATATATCGAACGAAATGTGCAGTTATCGATACCTCGACTCGAACCATCGATATATCGAACGAAATGTTCAATTATCGATACCTCGACTCGATTCATCGATATATCGAACGAAATGTTCACATATCGATGCCTCGACTCAAATCATCGATACTCGATACATCGAACCAACTTAACTGAATATATCGAATCAAATATTCACAATCGAATCGACCGAGTGATATTTCAAATCGAACGACCTTCCCCCCGCTTTAAAACAAACTTTCGCTCCCTTTTCGCGCAATTTGCGCGAAACGAGGAAACACTGCGACGCTTATTGCTGCGAATTTTGCAAACTTCGTAGTCTCTCCTTAAGCCGAACTCATGAAATAAAACGCGGTTCAATTGCGCGAATTATATTGCCAGACAAATTGTTTAATCGAAGTTGCCGACCCGGATTTCGTTCTTCGCGCGAGTAAATAAGAGTGGGAGTTGAGTTGCCGAGTTGCGGAACTTACTTTGCTCGGCGTCGGCGGTGGGGGTCCGGGTGCCGGGACGACGCAGCCGACGCGGCGAGTTGCACGACGCGCCTGTTGATTTTCGGGTGCTCGAACCGCTCGAAGTCCCGGGTGACAGTTTACGCACCGCCAGGTCGCACAGCATATCCACGGCTTCTTGTCTGGAAGGGAGGAGGGGGCGATTAATGAGGAGCTAATTGGACGCATCGAGCGCGAAACTAACCTAAACTAAAGCTCTCGGCTTATGTAAGGGAGGGGAGATATATATTAGGTTGTTTCGGCGAAAATAGACTATAGGAAATGGATTTGTTTATTAATAATTTCTGATTTCAGTTCACCACCAGAGGGCGAGAACTCTAAGTTGTGGAGCAATGACAGCAGTCCAAGGAGCCGCCATTTTGTTTTTTACGGTCACAAAATTTCGACTTGGACAATTTTTGAAGAATAGAACTAAGCAGACTGGAAGTTGGTAAATCTTTTCGTTATCTCATAAATAAATGTCAAAGTTTGCCTACTTTTCAATCAAATCCAAGTAAATATCCCCTTAAATTTCAAAGCTCAATTACATAAATCATTTCCAATAAATGGTAGAGATTTGCAAATAAAAATCGGTTTCCTACTACACACCGAGTGCCAAAAAAGCTCGCCTTCTACGGCAAATTAAAAATAACAAAAATGCTAAATTTTTGTTAATTTGGGCAAAGAGCCAATTTGGCGAAAACTGTCAGGTTACTGAGGACATGGTGGCTCAGCTCAGATTTTACACCAAGCAATTAATTCCAGTGAAGAGCGTTCGTTATAATAATTTCAAAAGTTACAACACTTACGGAAAAGTCGGATTTACAACCCAACAGTGCCGCCTAGCGCAATTACATACGGAGAGTATTTATCAACCACAATTTTTTCATCAGCCCCTTTGAAAATTTGGTCAAAACTCCAAACCAAACTTGAACCTGCTCCTTTCCCAAATCTTCCACTCTTTTTAATCTCCGCAGAAATACCTCCATAAGCATTCCCCCGTACCCCCCCCCCCTCGCTTCGCAAGGCATTTTTCGCATACCTCAAGCTCGTGTGTGGTGGACGGAGGGGGTGGTCGTTTGGCTCTGTCGGCGACAAAGCGGATACCGGGGTTTGGGTCATGTCGCGGTAGAGGCGAAGTTTCACCCGCGGTCCGCATTGCCGCAGCAGCGCCACGGCCTCCTCGTGGCTCATCGGCGACAGCAGCGCCCCGTCGACCGCGACGATTTTGTCCCCGGGCTGAATGCGTCCGTCGCTGAGCGCGGGTTCGCGCACCAGCGCCCTCACATAGTGCCCGAGGGCGCTGCTGTCGGCCTTCCTCAGAGTGAAGCCTAGACTGCCCGCAACTTTCGTCATTTCGATGTCGAATTCCTGAAATTCGTCAGATGCTGTCGTTAGCTCTTTTTCGTATATAAACATTATTAAATCAAGAAGATCGGGTGTTAGTCGGTATAGTCATTTAAAGGTTTAAATTAGGTTGCGATCGGTGGGATTGGCAGCCATTGAGTCAAAGAATCGAATATCAATAGTAATAACCTCGATATATCGCTGATTTGAGTCAAAGAGACGAATATCGATACTAATAACCTCGATGTATCGCTGATTTGAATCAACGGAATCGATGGATCGAGATGTTCGTGGATATATCGAGTCGAATCATCAATGTATCGATTTAAGTCATCGATGTATTTGTTAAAATAAACGATATTTTGATTTAAGGAATCAATATATCGATTCCGAGGATCGATATATCGATTCAAATCAATACATTGAGTTGACTCATCGATATATCGATTCAATATATCGAGTTGACTCATCGATATATAGATTCAAATCAATATATCGAGTTGACTCATCGATACATCGATTCAAATCAATATATCGAGTTGACTCATCGATATATCGATTCGAATATAGAGTTTAAATATACTGGCAAACCAAGTTGAATCATTATATTCATTTTTCGAGTCGAATTGTCGATACAATTTAAATCGTCATTATACCAAATTGAGTTATCAGTATTGCTTCTAATTTGACTCGTTGATAGAACACCACAAAAAGGCTAAATCGAAAGCAAAATAGAAATATAAAATTAATCGATAAAAGTAATACATGAATGTATATGAATCTCATTTATATACCTGACTTATGAGTGCACTTTCTTCAAACAAAGACATTTAGAAAAACATTTTGAACACATTATTTTCAAGTTTCATATCAAAAAAAGATTCGGTCCTGAGATTGGGCAAAACAAGTTTGACACTTGAAAAGTGAAAAGGTCAGAAGCTTTTGGCTAAGTTATTTGCCGCGTAACTACGTAACTCGATTAGAAACCACCATATTTGCCGGTAAGATGCCGCGAGACGGAGTTGCGCGAATAAAGTTTCGCGTTTCCGTGGCTGTTTATTTAATCAAGGATTTATTTGGCACGGATACGATTGTTTGCACTGCCGAATAAGTCGCGCCACTTTAATGCATTTTAATTCGCCGAGTTACCGAGCGCCGTGGCGAAATGTCAAACGTGTTTGAGTTATAACAGTTTCCACTTTGGTAAGACAACAGACCATATTTATGTTGCATTATGGATTGTTTTATATTCCGCGTATGAAGAAAATACTCTGCCGGTCCTGAATTCGGACGAATGAATTCGTTTCTCGTTTTCGCGGAGTCAAATCTCCGACGAACGTCATCATTTCTGTTAGTTTTGAATTATTTAGTCGTCAAACACGACCGGTTTCGGTTGAGAGAGACGGATTTTACGGGTTTCGTTCGGAATTCTGCCGATAGGTGGCGCTAACATTCTCACAAGTAAGTTGGAAAATCGGATCGAACTGGATCATTTTTCTTGAAATATATTAAGAGGAACCAAATTTCGAAGTGGTAGTTCTACATTTCACCGGTAGGTGGAATGTTGAACTTACTTTCTCACAACTAAATTTGGAAATCGCAGGAATGTACCTCGGATCAAACGGATATATTCTTGGAACAGAGAATACACCAGAAAGGAACAGTTTCTTTCAGATTTATTAAGACAGATATTTCTTAGAGGTTTCATTTCGGCATTTCACCGATAGTGGCGCCGCATTTCTCACAAGTAATTCGGAAAGCAATAAGAAATATACCCCGAATCTACTAGGACCATTTTCGGTTAAATTGACTCAGAGATATCTTTTACAAACGTTATTTTGAAAAACCATCAATAGGTGGTGCAGGGTATCTCACAAGTCATTTGGGAAATGACAGACATATATCCTACCTCCCTTGTACTCCGTTTTTCCAATTTTTTTCGACACTTTTCAGTCATATATACGTTTTTTGATGTCGCTCAGCCGACATTTTCCGGGCGGATGTAATAAATAACGGAAACGTCGATATTGGCGGCAAAAAGCGCGGCGCCTCGTTAACCGCAATTGAAATTTCTCGACAAGATGTCAACCGGATAAACAGGCCGGATCGGAGAAGACATAGCTTTTCGAATTTCGGGCGGATCAATAATTTCGAAGAACTTGGTGCGACGCCTGACCTAGTGACATGGTTTGGTGCAGACGTCACGACGAAAAACACGCGAAGCGCGGGAAATTTGAAATTAAGTTTGTTTTCAAAACTTCAATCGCTTTCGAACATTTCAATTAAATGTTTTAAAAATACCAAAAATTGTTTAAACGATTTTAAAACAATTTTTAAACCATTTCTGTACTTTCAAAATTGAAAAATGAGTTTTAAAGTAAAGTTGAAACTGAATTTGAATTACAGAAATTGTAAAAAAGGTTTTAATGTCGACGATTGACGTTTGATACTTACGCCGCAGGGTTCTACTTCGAGTGGTGGCAGGGGCTCGAGAACACGCATAGGTGGCGCTGCCTCTCTTCGGGTGGGGGGAGGGGGTGGCACCTCGGGGGGCGGGGTGACGGTACCATCGCCAGGAACTCGTCGCACCAGCAATTCGACCGTGCTGGAGGTCGTTCGCAGGACCTCTAATGCCTCCTGTCGAAACAAGTGGGTTACAATTTTGTCGACATCATTTTACATTGGTTAAATTGCTCGCTGAATTGATCACGGTTCTGACGCTTTCAACGAATTATTTTCTTTCAAATTCAATTGAATGGAATGGAGTAACTAAAAGGGAGAGGATAAAAATGGGGGGGGGGGCAATTAGTTTACTTAACCTTAAAAATATGTTGAAAAACGAGTTTGTTAGTGAAAATTGTTTAGTTTGAATACCCACACGACCATATTTAAAACGCATTGAAAAATAGCAATTTTGAGTGAATTTTGAAAAAACTAGAAATGATATTTTTTCATTCTAAAACGACAACGTTGTGTTTGAAACAAAAAATCCTATAATTTGAGTATAAACTCGACCATACATTAAAAACTCGATTGTCAAAAAACTCAAATTTTTCAAAAATTTTCAAAATGCTCCAAACCTGTCCGTGTGGGTACTCAAATAAACGGATTTATGCCATCTAAAAACGCTGGCACCAACAGATTTACTGCAAAATCATCCTGTTTCGCGTAACGAGTCAAAAAAGCTTCTCAATCTCTTCTCTTTCTTCCGCGACGTCTCAATAAAACTTGGAATACACTTTCCGGTGTAATTAGAAACATTTTAACTTGGAACAAAAATTAGCCGCAAAGTTTGCGACGTGACGCTTACGTAATTAGTGAGTCCAGTCAAAGAAATGCCGTTGGCTGCGAGGAGGATGTCGCCGGGCTTGAGCTTGTTGGAAAGCGCGGCTGGTTGTTGCGGGAACAGCCTCTTCACCCTCACCGGGCCGGAACTGCCTCCCCCGGTGACGCTCAGCCCGAGACCGCGGCTGCTCTTCTGCAGCGTCACGGTGAAAGTGCTCTCTGCAAATGATCGACAAACGAGTCTTGAGTTAATTACGTCGGGCTTTTCGGTTCGCATTCGTACTCGCAAATTCAATAGACATTCACACTCGAATTGCGAAGTTTTCGCACCACGCGTTTTATTAGTGTCTGAAAACGAGAAGTATTTTATGGGAATTTAAGAATTGTTGGAATTTCGAAAAAATCTCAGAATAGTATTATGAGAATTTGCTTATAAGAGGGATTGTGTGAAATTTTGAAACTAATTTGAGAATCTGAGAAACATTTCATCGGAATCTGAATATGAGAATCTAAAATAGAAGTTCTCATAGAAATATTTTACGAGAATTTGATGAGAATCTGAGAAATTTTATGGGAATCTGAGAAACGTTTGATGAGATTTTGAGAATCGGAGGGAAATATTTTTATGAGAATCTGAGAAACAAGTTATGAGAATTTAAGAAACATTTTAAGAGAATTTGAAAAACTATCAGATTTTGAGAATTCGAATAATTTTATGAGATTCGAAGAATCCTCAGAAGTGTCATTTCCTCATAATTCCAACAAAATGGGACTCATTCCATTTATAAGATTATTCATCCCATTTATAAGATTACTCATCCCATTTATAAGATCTTATGAGTCCTAAAATTTTCCACTTTTTTTTCTATTTCTCATAAAAATATATTATAAAAACATCTAATAATAAAAGCAATAGTCTGAAACTGTTTGTCAAACGTTTTTCATTTTCGCGTCTGACATTTATTTCGAGTATTTCGCTTTCGGTGAAAGGTATGAGATTTCGTTTGCTTTAGAGGAAAACGGTCGCATGCAGACGTCCGTCTGACGTGTTTCCAATTCGAAATGTAGCCCCGCGTTTGGAAATGTTTAAAGAAATTAACAAATAAAACTGCGATCTCATCGCGGACCGTCTCTTGCAACTTTAATTCCACTTTGCATATTGCATTCGTTCGTTTAACCGACACACACCAGCATACTCGCGGCAGCGAAATTATGTCCGAATTTGAAAATCGAATCACCCGGAGGGACGCGTTTTCGCTGCTACTCTGAAGCGTTCTCGTGCGAGATAAAAGCGCCACAAAAGTATCTGGCGGAACAAGGGGATTATGCATCTAAACTTCTACGAATGCCCAAATTAAGCTATTCGAAACCTTGACAACATTGTCTAATTGCAAACAAGGTTTCACAAATTATATGGCATTTTTCAGGAAGCAATGTCTTTTTTCGATGAAAAAGTATATCATGAAGTATAAAAAGTATGAGGAAAAGCATTTCAAAATATGAGAAAGTATAAGGATTATCTCATTATCAATTATCTCATAAAGTATGAGAAAGCGTGAAGAAAAAAAATCCCTATGAAAAATCTTTTGAGATCTCATATGCGAAACTGACGAGATATCTCATGAGAACTCGCATGAGATCTCATGAGATGTGAGATCTCATATGATTTCTCATTTGGGATTTCAAATTACTTCTCATGAGATCTCAAGCGATTTCCCATATGATATCTCACATCACATATATCTCACATATCATATGAGATCTAACATCTCATATGAGGACTCACATCTCATATGATATCAAACATCTCATATGAGATCTCATATGAGAAATCGCTTTTCACTTCTGAGAATAAGGGAAAAAATCTCATCCTATAAGATTTTATCATAGTAATTGAAGGAGATCACAAGGACAAATATCTCATTCTGACGATGCACATGTGTTGCGCATAGAGGCATAACCAACAGACCATCCTGCGCATAAATTGCGCATAAGTTAACCACATTTGCGGAGATCAAGAGAACGGACCTTCTATGATCGGCATATCGTCATTTTTGTCAGATAGCTCGCTGACACTGAGCCGGGCTGTTCTGTGCCCGATTGGCGACGGTGTGACATTCTAATGCTAATGCCCGCACGCTGGTACAGAGGCGGCAATCGATATTATCGAATCCCCTGTATTATTGAGCGCGGCGTGTCGCTCCGCCCGGCATCCGCTGGAAATAATTTATATCGAGCCCCGTGAGTAATCAGGGCGATCCGAATCTGAATGCTTAAGTGGCGGCCGGGCGATATCGACATGACGAGAAGACGCGTGTCGCATGGTTGTCTCACGTCGCGAACCATTGGAATTGATTGATTGGGACCATTTTCTCAAGTTTCATCTACTCTTTCCACGAAGGAGTGGGAATGATTTATGAGGATTTATGGGATACAATGTTATTAGGTATCTCATGAGATTTCTCATATGAGAACTCATGAGATTTCTCATATGAGACCTCATGAGATTTCTCATATGAGACCTCATGAGATTTCTCATATGAGACCTCATGAGATTTCTCATATGAGATCTCCTGAGATTTCGGGTGAAAAATCTTAGTTGAGAATTTTAAGTGTTGAGTTATTATCAGTATATCAGATCTCATAACCCATGAGACCCTCAATACATTACATTTCACAACTGATCCTCATCAGTTATGAAATGTGATGTATTTTTTATCAGATCTCAGCGTCGCTGCGACATCTTCGAAACGTCGCGTCATTTTTCGAATGTTTGCCAAATGACTCAGCCGTTTAATCCCGCGCGCAGTTGTGCTATTTGTTCGGAAACGTAACACAATATTTGCCCGATGACAGGTGTCCGGATCCCAAACATCAATATTTCACCAACTTATAAATAATGTGCACTGCGCCGTAATGAAGTAATTAGCGCGTGTTTTCTGGATAATCGATTTTCGAAATTCCGCAAATAAATCGACTGGGCCATTTATCGTGCGCTCAAACGCACGTAATTATTGCTGCGGCAAAATCACGAATCATTGTTCTCTGCAGCGTTTTTTATTTAAGAAATGTGCATTTGAAAAATGTTATTGCAATTTAATCAAATGAAAATTTTGTTATCATTCGGTATTTGAAGTTTCTCTCGAGACCTATTTTTATGAGACATTGGAATAATATGAGAAATCTCAAAATCTCATAATCCATGACTAAAACCAGAAAAGGTACCATTAACTCAATTCATAAGATCTCATAAAGGTCTCATAAGTTATGAGATTCTTTTTGGATAATAATAATAGAGATTCTAACCTTATGATATCTGAGAATGTATTCAATTTTTTTATGTGACATTCAATATTTTGAGTTTTCTTAATTTACGCGATTATGCGCAACTTATGCAAGTAATGTTATCAATATGCCTTACATGCATCACCATTTAATCAGCAAACCCAAGACAGATGTCTTATCTTAATGTACAACTTATGCACAGTTTACCGATTATTTATGCGCATCACACATCGTATAATTTTAACCATCAAAAATACAAAACTGAATATAACACTGCGCATATATGCACGTAATATATGCGCAACTTATGCAACGGTCTTAAAATGCGCAGGTATAATTATACTGCGTGTCAGCATTCATGCATTAAAATTCGACGGGTACTATTATGCACATATGCGCAACTTATGCGCCACAAATAAACATCTAAATACGAAAGTAAGCCTTACATTTTATTTCTGTACATTTTGCGTTCAAATTCGAATCATGCGCAACTTATGCGCGCGTATCAGCGAGACGCGCATGCGCAAAATATGCGCGTAAACGCGATCCCACGCAAATTACGTGGCTCCCCACGAGGCTTTTATTAATTAGCGTCAATTTGATTTGTTTCGGCGGCTTGTTAGACATAATGAAAATTATGCGCCGCGGGAGTGTGTGTAACTGACTCTCGTTAAGTTCAGACGCGTCGGGCTTAATCATATCTCGCGATTACCGGCTGATCAAGATGCATTTCGCAGATTGTTCGGGGGATAGGGTGTCTTGGGCATCGCTGCGATGATGGATCTCCATTGTTTCGGTTCGTCGTTGATTTAGCGGGCCATTCAATGGCGCGGAACTGATTTACCGGGAATTGCGAAGTGGGTTCGCACGAAACGACCTCTGGGCATTTCGTGCGACGCGCAAATAAATTAATAGCAACTTAAACGATTCATCTTCGAGCATCTAGATTCGAACACGTTTTCTAATGGGAATTGCAGGTCTTGGCGTAGAGTTACAATTGTATATGGACCATATATGGACCAGGGATGATTTTTCGAACATGAATCAGATATATGAACCATATTTGAATGATTCAGAAATAAGTCATGTACAAGTCATGACTTATTTCTGTTAAGTTATTCTTGAACCTAAACTTAAAAAAACTCACTTTTTTTGACTCATCTGAATAATATGTGATTCGTATGAATTGTCTTTGAATCAGATCTGAAAAAAGTGTGAGTCATATATTAATGAGCCACATTGAATGATTAAGAAATTAATTATATGACTCACACTTTCCATGATTCACATCTGATTCATATAAAACTCATATCTATATCAGTGAAGATTTGAGATGTCTTAGTTTTCGCAAGGAGCGTCGATATATGACTCATTTCATATGAGTCACATATGAGTCAAATGAGTCAGTCTTGAAATGAGTCTTATATGACTCATTTCAAGATTTACTTATATTTCAATCCCATTTCATCTAGAAATCAAAAGTTTGGTACTGAAATAATTAAAAAAAAGTAAAATCCTATCAATAAACAATTATCTTTAGCAAAAATGAATTCATAATTAATCGAAAGATTAGGGTACTGTTAACGAAATTGTTGCTCGAAAAAAGTGCGAAAACCAGGCTTTAACCTAATTTCTAAAACACACATTTGCAAGCCAAAAACGTATGATACGTCGAAACGGAAAAAGTCGCTTCAATTAGAAGCTGGAGTGGCGGCAGTCTTGGAGCAATTATCGCTAAATGGTTCTGGACGACGAAAGGTCGCGCTTTGAAGAAATAAAAAAAATGCGCAGAAACGGACGATTTAATCCTCTAACGATTATCAGGACAAATTCACGAGTCGCCGCCACAAAGGAAATCATTACCGGAATGCGCGCTCGGGTCGCGAAAACGTCATTTGCGAATTGCGGCCGCCTGACAAAAAGCATCCTGCGAAACTGAGAACCCTATTTCTTCGGGGTTATAATTTGTCGGATGTTTCGCAGCAAGAAGGAATGTACGAAGTTTTTGTCGGGATTGAATAGTTTATAAGAAATGCTTGATTGTTTTGAAAACGCGCTGAAAAAATGAAAAATTTCATCTCCAGATTTTGTTAAATTGAAAATTATGCTTTTTGATACATTGACTGTTTTTTGTCAAATTTTAGCAAATTCCTCAGATTTATCACATTTTATGAAATTTACCAGAAAATTGTGTCAAATTTTATCAAAAAATATCAAATTTTTTCAACTTTTATCAAATTTCTCAGATTTGTCAAATTTCATCAAATTTATCAAATTTCGTCAAATTTTATTAAAATTATACAATTTTGTCAAAATGTATTAAATTTTATCAAATTTATGAAATGTTGTCAAATTTTGTTAATTTTTAAAACTATAAAATTTTGTCAAAATTAATCAAATTTTATAAAATTTTATCAAATTTATCAAATTTTGTCAAATTTTATCAAATTTATCAAATGTTGTCAAATTTTATCAAATTTATCAAATTTATGAAATGTTGTCAAAATTATCAATTTGACACGATATTTTTTCTTCTTAAGCATTCAGCTGAATGAAACTAAAATACAATTTTAACGAAAAACTGAACTTTATCAAAAGACCCGATTAGATAAAATAGTACAATAATTATGTCGAAATGGACGAATTTTAACAGTCTTTGTTGACTACAAAATTCACTGAAAAGACATTTTTCAGTGAAACATTATCCCAAAAGTGTGAAATTTTGCATGAAAAATTATCGCATTTTACTAAAACGAGTGATGTATCGCGAACTCGGCGTAAATTTTATCGCGAAACAGCATTCCCCAGATTGTTTTGCAAACAATTACACAATTTGTAACAAGAGTTACAAATTGTTTGTGCTTTCGACTCGGCATTCTCCGCGCGCATTGTCCGTCTTGATTTGATTGGTGAATGTCGGGCGCAATTCGTGCAAACATTGTTTCGTCTTACGGGATATTTTGACAGTGACTAACTGCGGGCGAATTTCAATCGCAAATTGTTGATCTTTTGGTGCTATTCAACAAAAGATCAAGTTTAAGTAATTTTCAACTACTTGAACAATACAATTTGAAATTTGCACTTTTTTAACATAAAACATTTTTGAAATCACTTTTCCACATTTAAAATTGAAAATTTAATCAATGTTTACTAGAAATTCTTTGCAATTTTTAATTATTTACATTTTTGTTCAAACTAATTCTTTCAAAAATTCTTTCCAATTTTCAATTAATTACATTGTTCAAATGAATAAACAAAAGTAATTCCTTTTAGATTAAATTTAATGTAATAAATAATTTGTTTAAATTGAATTAAGCACGGTACATATTTTTATTACATACTTTGGATATTTATGACATATTTTGAACCTTCTCTTAATATCTTGACTCAAAAGTAATCAACTAAAATTTTTTCCTCTCAATAACCCACACGATTAAAATATTTTCCAATCTAGACACTTTGAGGTCAACTTTCTTTGTTTCCGTCGAAATCTTATTAATTTAACAGGGTTATTGAAATTTCGAACGGCCGGAATTTCCGCGCTATCTGCGACGCGCGTTACGCTTCGAGGAATGTTACAATAAGCGTCGGAGGGACCAGAGATGTTGTTCCTCAAAGAGCGAAAGTAAATTCAGAAGGCAAGTGATCCAAAAAAGACGAAACCGACGAGTGGATTTATTTATTTAGCTCATACGTCTCCGCTTGCAACGGAATTTCGGATTTTTGCAGGAATAATGTCGATCGGGGAATTTAAACCAGGAGCTTCAGTCGATAACCTTTATTTTTTCATCGCAGACCAATTTTCTTTGTTGTGTTAAAATATTTTTTTATGAAATTACAGTTTTAACAAATTGATTCAGTATTGAATTGTAAATTTTTAATTGACTCAAAGATGAGTTTGATATTTGAGTTAATGCCACGAATAGATAATGATACTGGATCTTCAAATGAAATGTTACTCTTCAAATTTCGATTTCGAGGCAAAAGTTTGCAAGTTGATTCAAATTTAATGGAAATATTAACTCAACCTTGCTTCAGGTCTATATTTCCCCTTGATAAATATTCAAAGTCAATATTCAATAGTCAATGTTGAATCAATATTAAATATACACATAGAACTTGATTAAGTTTGATTTAATCAGTCAATATTCACACGTTAAGTCGAAATTATTGTGTTTACCAAAAATAAATAGTGAGTTATAAGTTAATAGTAAATGAGTAAGTAAGAGAGTATTGAGCTGAGTACAAGTTAAATCTAAGTTGAATCACTCCTTAGTATTGACTCAAGTCAAATCACTCGTGAGTCAATACTCACGAGTGATTCAACTAAGACTTGACTTGTACTCAACTCGATATTCTTTTACTTACTCACTTACTATTACCTTATAACTCACAATTTATTTTTGACAAACAGTAATTTCGACTCAACGTGTTAAGTTTGTGAATATATTTTCTGATTAACTCAAACTTAATCGAGTTCTGCGAGTATGTTTCATATTGATTCAACTTAACTCAGACTCAGCTTTATACATTTTCTTCTCAATAATGACTCATAATTCATACTTTTGAGTAATCTTCCTTGATTATTAACAAACTTAACTCATGCCTCACCCAATACTGTCACTACATAGACTCATATCGACTCATATTGACTCACGTTGACTCGAAGTCTCTTTTCATATATTTTGTTGTATTTCATTCGGCCAAAAGTTAATTCACCTCAGTATTTCATCTCAATATTGGAAGACGTCCATATTTCAAGCTAAATTCCCGTCCCTCTCGTGGCGACCTCTGCGTTTTCCATCCGCATGTTCGTTTTCCAAAATAAGAACAACAGACGGTCGTCGTCCGGCATTATAAAAAAGTGCTCCGCAGGGTGTGTTTTGCTGGCGCCAGTCGGCAATGAATTTCCATAAATCTCGCCAGTTGCGATTTAATAACGCGACCCGGCGTGCGCGTGAAGAAACGCTCGCGGGTGATCCACCCGGATCGACGCAACAGCCAAGCAATCAAAATGACGGATCTTTAATTAACGTTCGCCTGGCTTTGATCGCCGACGGAATATCGGTGCAATCGCAATTGCATTCATTAAGGCACCGTTACTCCGCGACAATGCCCAGACGTTCGCCTTTGCGTTTGAAGCGGAAGAACTGCGCTGATGGGGGTTTCACTATGGTAACATACCTCTCATTTTTAACGAAGTTTACGGAGGTAATTTTTGTTTTTTGAAATTTTAGGTATTGAGAAAATAGAGGCGGAAAGTTGAAACTCCGGGACTTTAGAATCTGAAAAATGACTATAAGTCTAACACTTTGTGGAAAATAGATTTCTATTGTAGACAATTTTTGTCTGAAACGGAAGAATGATGCTGATGTGGGTTTCCTTATGGTAACTACATCTCATTTTTTACGAAGATTACGAAGATAATAAAAATGAATTACTTTCACTTTCCGTCAACTTAAGTCCGGTCGACGTATGTTTCATTTTCTTGCTCGAAAATCAGGAGACGATGATTCTTAAAATCAACGTAACCCCCGTAATGTACCCCTTATTTTTCATCAAGAACTCGATCATCTCTTTTGTTTTCTCAAATTTAATTGATTTTGTGAAATAATGTAAGATATATAAAACTCTTGCGATCGTTACCGCACAAAAATGCGGAAATGAAAGGAGAGGGGGCAGAGCCATTTTTCAGTCCGGTTTTTCTAATTAAACCAACCTTTGTTACGGATTGTAATTGAATATATTAAAGCGATAATGAGGCGCGATAATTGCCGAGCTGGAGGGCAAAAATGCGCCGTTTTTTTGCCCGACTCAGTCCGGTTTCGTTGGGCAAAAGTGAATTCGTGGTTTTCCGGCAATTTTCGAACGAAACGCTGGGATTTGTCAAACGTTCGGGCACAATCCCTTCCCGGATCGAACGAAATCCGTTTTGACACGAGAGCTCACTTTTTATGCGACATTTCCGAATCAAGCGAAGATATTTTATGCGAGTTCCGCGTTATTATCCTGTTACTCAAATTGGCATGCATTATTCAATGCGCGAGTCATTCTCGTTCGTTCAATTTTTTCCTCGGATTTTTTCATTTTTTTCGTTACAAAGGGGTATTTGAATAAGTTCCATACGAATTTGTGTAGCAAAGCAAGCGGCGTTAAAAATAGCCTCACGCGCCCTCTCGAGATTTATTATACCTCAGAGAATTAAAAAGAATTAATTTGCATTTATAATTTCCCGATCGGAATATATTCCCAGATTGATAGTCGATTTTCGTGATAAACTACGATGAAACAAGAGAAACAATATTCAAAATTTTACACCTTTCAAACAGCGCCATATATTACTAGACGAAAAATCTCGGAAGTCTCGTAACAAACTTCAGCTCGAAATAACCTAACTTTACTTCCCCAAAAACTAGCCACTTTTCATTTTAATTGGCTTAGAAAATGCAAATAAACTTTTTTAAACAGCGCCACCTTCCGGCGGGAATATTTATTCTGAACTGCATTACCGACCGAGTTGCTTCTTTTAACAGCGGATCCGTATTTGTCTCCTAACCTAATTTGCTCGACAAACAACTTGGCTCATTCCTTATTTTTCGCCGGAAAGTCCGGCGCGAGATGTCGCTGCCATTCATCATATTAAAAGTGGCGCTAAAGTCGCGAAACTTTTGCGACAGTATTTATTCTTCCTCATTGAGCCGGCCGGGGGATTATCGGGGAAGTTGGAGCAACTCGGCCGGCAGGGACATTATGCATTCCGCATAATTACGAGCGATCGATGCATTTACGGGACAAACGGATCCTCTGGGACCGCGAACTGAAAAGCGCCGCAAGCCTCGTGTTACAAGATTGCGAGCATTTTAAGCCTTCTCGTCTCCCTCTCACGTTTTGTTAGAAAGAGATAGAAACACAAAATTACTCAAATACGTCAATTTTGTCATCTTGCAGCATATCTTTCTCCTTTTCTAACAAATAAAGTACAAAGATAGAGTGTGATTAAAATCTGAAGAATGAAATAAAATTTACATTTCTAAGATCCCTAATTCTGTCTTATTTTAAATGATGCGGCAGAAAGAGACAGAAGGATGCTAATACATTAAAAGTCTTGAGAACACTTGATTAGAATGAGATTTAAGAACACTAAATCTACTCAATTACGTCAATCTTGTCTTCTTAAAGTATACATTTCATTTTCTAACAAATGTTATAGAAGTAGTACGAGATACACCAATTTGTAACGTCTTTTTATGCTTGTTCGTCTGACAAATGAGTTAGAAAGAGAGAGATCTATGAACAAATAGAACGAGACAAGGATGATAATATGACAAAAGTTTTGAGAACACTTGAGTGAAACGGTAGACATCTTAAATCCGGGATAACTATCTTATCTGCCGACAGTTGGTACACTTAACCGGGAGCTTTGCGAATTAACCTAATTAGAGTCGTGAAAAGGGGATTAGCGATTACTAAATCGCAGCAGACATGCGATAATTGAAATCCTTTATCGACTTAGTGACGCGAGGTTGGCAGCACTCATTAATACCTTTGATGATCCTGGTTTGATTATTTGCAGGTTGCAAGGACTGGTCGACGTTAGTTGATGATCAAGTTTTAAGGCGGTTCAGCAGATCAGGCGTTGTTAATATACATTTTTTAATTTGCATCGTCAAAGTAACGAGTTAGAGAATGGAATTGAATGGTGGTAGCAAAATTGAATTTGAAGTCAATATTGAATCAGTAGTTTTGAATGTTGTTTTAACTCAATATTGAGTCAGTACTATATTCATATAGTACTGACTTTATTGATTTAAATATCTGAAGATGCTCTCAGTATAACTTAAATTTATTCAAATCAGACTTAAATCAATACTGGATTACTATCGATGACTTCGATACAAATTCATGTATTTTTTGAAGAATACAAAATGCAATATTTTAATCTTGACTCAATACCGTGTTCACTTAACTTTGAACCAGATCGAAGAAATAACATATTGACTTAATTTTAATTCAATGACATCAATACTGAATCATTGACTACATCGAAAATTCTCAACTCAAATTTTATATTATAAACTAGAAGCAATATGCGATCAATATTACATTGTGATCAAATATTACATTGACTTATTATTGAGTCAATGTCAGATCAATAATATATTTGTGCAAAACCAATCAGTCCTTAACTCAAAAGGAATACTGACTCTAAATTCAGATTTTACTTCAAATAAGTTATTGATTTTAATCAAATTCGAATAAGTTTGAGTACTTACTCCTTCATAATACCTCTAAATCTTTACAAAATCCTTCCATTTTTCCACAATTTTTTAAATAATATTAAAAAAATAATGATAATTAACGCATAAAATCCCGTAAACAGTTCCGAGTCTGTTACGAAGCCACGCGGATTCTGGCCAAGATTAGCCGGTTTTTGCTCGTAAACTTGTGAACCGAAACTAAGCTCGATAGCTACACGAAACGGTTATTAAACTTCGGCGCTGCCTGCGGCGAATAAAGAACAATGTCGCCTTAAGTTGCCCCCGGGGGGGGGGGGGGCCCGGGCCGCGCCGGGGGGG